>JAJOOH010000871.1:0-190028 GCA_029582605.1 Solanum gracilifrons
TATATGAATAAAAGTATATTGAATGAATTGTAGAGCTTATGCGATTGCTTAGATTTTTCAATATAAGCAATTGCAAAATTGTGGAGGTTTTAAACCCCCACTATTTGTAACTGAAAAATAATATCAAAAGATTTAATTTTAAATTAGCGTGGGTTGACCTCCGCAAAGTAACCCCCGCTAATTGATTGTGGGGGTCAAAGAAAAACTGCCGCAAATTGCTTGCGACAACTCTTATTGTGGGAGTTTTTACAACTGCCGCAATACTAGATTGCGGGGGTTTTAAACCCCCACAAATCTTAAAATTAACCCCCGCTATTTAAGCGCTTTTTTGTAGTGAGAAGAGAAGAGGGCAACAATTTACGTCAAAATTCCTCCATTGATGAGAGCTTGATTAGGGATTTTAATAATGGTATGTTAGATTATTTATGTATGGGTTCTTCCATCCATAGAGCCCCCTTAGGTTTCCCCGAATTGTGAAGTCAAAAACCCAATTTTAGCTAGGGTTCTTCTTAAATTGTGGGTAGGGTTTAGGTATGATTCCAATTTAGTGGATAATAGTAATAATGATTGTATTAGCATTGAATTACGATATTATGATGAATTTATGTGATTTCTGTGGTAAACCCTAGTCTAAATTGATGAAAGTGATATTTGTGGGTTTATGCCATTAGAGATGGGATTGAAGGTTCAAAGGTGATCTTCTTAAATCAATGGCATGAGTAGTAATTTTTCAATGTTAGGAACATATAATCATGAATTGAACTAGACTTTGTTGAATATGAAAGATCATGACTTGTAAGTATGAGTTTCAACCTTTATGATCATATATGACTGAATCACCTACTAATGAATGATGTGATTGAATTACCTTGAAATCTAGGTATAATGATAAGATTAAGAAAGAAAGATTGAAAGTAGAGCTTGTAGCCTTCAATGTTAGGGCTTTGGGGGTAAAACCAATATTATGTGATTTTGTTGTGGATTGCTTATCTCTTACACACTTAGACATGAATATGCTAGGAGATTCAAGTTCTCTCACAGAGAATAATTTTAGGTTGACTTAATAACCTAAAATGAATTAAATCATGTTAGATTAGAATATTTTGAAGTTGTGATATGTTATCCCTTCATGTGTAGTTTGACTTGGTAAAATAAGACCAAGATAGGATAGCTTGGGGTTGAGGATTTACACTCTCATAAGGATAGCTTGGATTAGCATTGTAGTATGCATGTCAAGGGTAGCATGAGTTAGGAGTTGTCATGGTAGCCTAGGATTGAGGATTTATACTATCCTATGTGTAGCTTGAACTAGCATTATTAGAATGCTTTCATGGTAGCATGACTTAGTTTGGCCAAGACCATTGCATGGTAGCTTTAGGATTGAGGACTCGTACTCTCCTAAGGGTAGATTAGGAATGATAATCATACTCTCCTAAGGGTAGCTTACATTAGCATATTTGTGTACTTGTAAGGGTAGCTTGACTATGCATTGTAAGATGCATCTCAAGGATAGCTTAGGATTGATGACTTATACTCTCCTAAGGGTAGGTTAGGATTGAGGATCCATACTCTCCTAAGGGTAGATTGACTTTGCATTGTATGATGCATTTCAAGGGTAGCTCGAGTTAGGTTAGTCATGATAGTTTGGGATTGAGGACTCATACTCTCCTAAGGATAGCTTAGGATTGAGAATCATACTCTCCTATGGATAGCTTGAATTTGTATCTTATTATACTTGTGAGGGTACCATGACTTAGTTGGTCTAGGACTATTTCATGGTAGGTAGGATGTAACAATTGTACCTTTCCTAGAGTAGCTAGGAGTTGCATGTTAGTGTGTCTTCCAAGGTAGTTAGCTTACCCTATATAGTCATGTTAGTAATATGATAGAATGGTCTAGCCTATTAGGGGGTTATTCGTTGGTGGCCTTGAATTGTGAAATAGAGTTCATTCATGGGTTGTGACTTGCCTTGTACTAAATAGAGAAGTACATTAATATGAATAAGGGAAAATAGTCAAGAGGGAGTAGTCCCCAACTAGTGAGCATTCATGATAGTCTAAATGGGTACTTAGTGTGGGTAGTAGTATGTGATGCTATCCATACATTGCACAAGTATGACTTGAGGCTAGTTATGAAGGGTTTTCTTATATATGTAGTTAATCTTGGGTTGTTGCCATAGTTGCCTTCCAAGATATGAATGACTAAAGGTGATAGTTCCCTAGTCTACATGAAGTAAGCCAATAGTGAGACCAAATTAGGGTGAATATGACTATGCTGACTTCAAGGTTATGCTTAGTGTGAAGGGTAGTATGGGATTCCTCTCATGCATTGAACAAGTGTGCTTTGAGGTGACTTAGAAGTATGGTTCCCTTATAGTAGAAAGGCTTAAGACTTAACCATGCATATAAACTATGATTAAGATGACCAAAAAGGGATACCTGTCGTGTGGTGGTATTATGCGATGCTATTCATGCTTTGCACATGTATGCTTTTGAGGTTACTTAAGAATGGTTTTATTTTGGTATAGATGACTAAGAGTTAAATTATGCTTATATGATGCTTATGTTGGAGTCTTTGCTTATTATGATTATGATATTGTCTTTTATGCTTATGGTTTATGTTTCATGAAGTATTTCATATGATTTTGGATTATGTTTTACATTGACTAACCCTTGTCTTATGCTCTTATGATTATGCTGGCTAATATATTTTGTACATTTTGTACTAATGCATACTTTGCCTACATTCTAACCAAATGTAGGGTTTGGAGACTTGAGTGCTACTTTGGTCCTAGGTTTCTAAGGAGCTAAGGAGTTGGAGATTTTGGTGAGTCATCGTAGCTTCGAGGACAAGACCCACCTTTCCTTTATGTCTTTTATTTTCAGGTTAAGACTATTGTATGGGTTGTGTCCCAAGAGTTTATTTCTAAAGTTGTAGTAGATGGTTTGAGACAAAAGTATAGCAAAACTTTCGCCCGCTTTTATGAAAATGACTTCGATTGTAAAAGTTTTAAAATTTCCCATATTTTTCTATTACCTATGTTTATGATGTGCTAAGGGCTTGTATGAGACCCCTTCGGGGTAAAGTATGCCATGTTACTTCTACGGGGTATCCCTAGGTCGTAACAAACTTGGTAATCAGAGCACAAGGTTTAGAATGGTTCTAGGATTGTCTCAAACCACGTCTAGTAGGGTCTTGTTCATAAATGTGAAGTGTGCCACATTTATGAATAGGAGGCTATTGGATGCTTAGGAAATCTCACTTCTTCATTCTCCAAGTCGTGGCATAGAGTTTAACTCTATAAGGTCTCTCTCCTCTTCCTTATTCGACAGTATTTAGGATATGACTACTCGAAGGGCTTATGATACAAGGAGTGAGGGAGAAAGGTTGGTTGTGATGCCAATTATGGCTATGTGACTTGATAGATTTGAGATGATAGATTGTGATGTTGTCTTTAGTATGAATGGGTTGAGTAAATAGACTCCTCTAAGAAGGGTAGAAGTGTAATTCACCATGGTTTAGAATCACCTTGTGTGATGGATGTGAAAGATTAGTGATGACTTACTCCGACCTTAGAATTGAAAGAAGTGATTCTTGAAAAAGTTAGTATAGGTTTGCTCCGAAGGGGAGATAATGTGCTTAGATAGCAAGGTTGTTGATTATCCTTGATGTTCATGAATTAGGGTTGCTAGAAATTTTCACATTGAGAGGTGTAGTGAGTATGAGAAGTTTAGTCCTGGCTTGGTAGGCTCATATGAGATCTTAAGTGGTATTAGTAAGGTTGCTTGTGAGCTACAGTGCTTAAAGAGAACGTCTCTAATGTAGAAGTACCGGTAGGGGTCTTAGACCGGCAAGTTAAGAAATAGACGCACAAGGAAGTTGGTCCACGAAGTAGCATGGAGTGTCCTTTGGTGAGGGTTTTAGGTGCAGGTGCTACTTGGGAAACCAAGGGCCAATGAGATGTCCCAATGTCCTCATCCTTTCCCTTCTATTCCTATTCTAGCTTGAGATGATAAGTTCCTCTTGCTTTTCTTTTATATGAAGTCATGTGTGATTTGTATTGTAACATCTCGCAATTTGAAATAACTAGGAATAAGCTAAGAATTTGAAATAGTCATTTTCGGAAAGAATGAAAACCTGGAAATTTTGTTAAGTTAGGAAAAACTGAGTTTTTGGTCAACTTCAAATGGCCATAACTTGTAACTCAGGATGAGTTAGGTGTAATTCCAGTTATGGTAGGAAAGCTCTTAAAATGATCTTTCCAACGTCACCAAGTTTGCACGATTCCGAGTTCGTATGAGTGAGTTATACCTTGGCAGCGTTAGGCAAAACCGTTGTATCATCACAAATGCTCTTACGTGATGATTGTCTGTTAGAGAAACTCCCACATAAGTAATTGTATTCTTATATACATAGTTTATTATATTTTTACATACATTTTCAGAGTTATAGTGTATCTTTACATACACACAGAGTTGACATCATGTTTTAAACAAATTTTCTTTATATTGCACTTGTTTTAAACTGCTTTATCTTGAAATTAGTTCAGTTATGTTGAGTTGAGTTGAGCCAGGTAAGTTTTTCAGATTCCTTTCAAGCCTATGTTATGTTTAGTATTCTAACTCTCATACTCGTACATTCAATGTACTGATGCCAGTTGGTCTGCATCTTATTATGATGCAGACACATGTAACTAGGATCGGCATCCAGCGCATCGTTGATCCAGTGAGCAGTTCAGAGTCTGTTGGTGAGCCTCCATGCATTCTAGAGGACTCCTTTATTTTGCTTTCAATATTTTTCATTGTTAGGATTATCGGGGGTTTTGTCCCGACATCCCTCTTTGTTTTAGAGGCTTCGTAGTCAGTTAGTAGTTCAGTTGTCTTTACATTATCATTTCATATGTTAAGACTTGAGTTTCCATTTTGGCCAAGTTAAATGTTTGACTTTTAAGCATTCTCAGTTATTTTATTATTCAAGTTCAGTATAGTGCTATTGATCATTATAAATATGCATAGAGTCTTTCGCTGAGTAAGTAAGCTAGACCAAGGGTTCGCTTGGGGCAAACAATGGTTCTCGAGTGTCGGCCACGTCCGGGGTATAGGCTCGAGGCATGACAAACTTGGTATCAGAGCACAGAGTTCAAAAGTCCTAGTGAGTCTATGAAACCGTGTCTATAGAGTCGTAGTTATCGGTGTGAAGCGCACCATATCTATAATAGGAGGCTGGAACGTTTAGGAAATTTTCTCACTTCTTTCACACTCATTTCGTGCGTTAGAGGTTAATCTCTAAAAAATTTCCTTCTAATTCGTGCTTGCGTGTGTTTCAGATAATCATGTCTCCACGAAGAGCAGTCAGAGGTCGTCCGACTAGGAGAAATGTTGAACCACAGAAACAAAGGGTACCTAATGCACCTGAAGTGCAACCCCAATGAGAGGTCACCAATGTTGAGTTCCGTGAGGCTATCTGGATGTTGAGCCAAGTTGTGACCAACAAAGCTGGCAGCAGAGAGGGAATCAATAGGAAGTAGCTGACACTTTGAGGATCTGCGAGTTCTTAAGGATGAATCCTCCAAGTTTCACGGGTTCGAGCAGTACTGAGGATCTGGAGAATTTTATTGAGGAAATGAAGAAGGTATTTGATGTTATGCATGTTGCTGATACTGAGCGAGTTAAACTAGCTTCATATCAACTGAAGAATATTTCTAGAACTTGGTTTGATCGGTGGAAAAATGGTAGAGATGAGGATGCACCACCTGCGAGTTGGGCTTGTTTTGAGGAGGCTTTCTTGGGGAGTTTATTTCCCCGATAACTGAAAGAGGCTTAGGTATGAGAGTTCCTCACACATAAGCAAGATTCCTTGAATGTTCATGAGTATGGGTTGAAGTTCACTCAACTATCCCGCTACGCTCTGGAGATGGTTGCAGATATGAGGAGTAGAATGAGTCTGTTTGTTGCTGGGTTGTTTCGTTTATCAAGCAAAGAGGGAAGCGATGCTAATTAGGGACATGGATATATTGAGGTTAATGGTATATGTGCAGCAGGTTGAGGAAGAGAAGCTAAGGGATAGAGAAGAGTTTAAGAACAAGAGACCTAAGACAGGGAACGAGTCCGAACAGCAGAAGAGTAATGCCAATTGGTCATCCTTCCAAAAGAAATAGAAGGGACTGACTCCATCATCTGCTAGTGCACCTGTACCTAAGAACAAATGTGGGTACAATAGTCAGAATTCCAGAGCTAAACCTACCTATTCTCAGGGTAGCATGGTGCAACAGGGTAGTAAGCTTCCTGCCTGCGCTAAGTGTGGTAGGAACCACTTAGGTACATGTCGTGAGGGCTCAACTAGTTGTTTCAAGTGTAGTCAGAATGGGAATAGGGGCAATAGAGACCAGGCTTCTTTAGTTGCTCCACCAGACAAAGCTGTACCAAGAGGGGCAACTTCCGGTACTGGCGGAGGAACAAACGGCCTATATGTTATCACTAGTCTCCAAGAGTAAGAGGAATTGTTAGATGTTGTCACTGGTATGATCCAAGTGTCTGACTCTAATGTTTATGCTTGCAAGACCCAGGAGGGAATTTATCTTTTGTAAATTCTTATGTTGCTATGAATTTTGATGTTATTCCTGAGAAACTTAGTGAACCATTCAGTGTTTCTACACCTGTTGGTGAGTCCATTCTAGTAGAGAGAGTGTATTGCGATTGTCCCATTTCCGTCAATCACAAGAGTACCATGGCTAATTTAATTAAGTTAGATATGGTAGACCTTGATGTCATTCTTTGTATGGACTGGCTTCATCCCTGTTATGCCTCAGTTGATTGTAGAACTTGATTTGTCAAGTTTTAGTTTCCAAATGATCCAGTCGTAGAGTGGAAAAGTAGTTTAGCAGTGCATAAGAGTCGTTTCATATCGTACCTTAAGGCAATCAAGTTAGTTTCTAAGGGGTGTGTCTATCAATTAGTCTGATTTAATGACTCTAGTTTTGAGATACCTCCTATTCAATCAATTCCAGTGGTAAAAGAGTTTCCAGAAGTCTTTCCAGATGATCTTCCCAGAGTCCCTCCTGAGAGAGAAATAGACTTCGATATAGACCTTCTTCCAGATACTCATCCGATATCTATTCTACGATATAGAATGGCACCAGTAGAGTTGAAAGAGCAGTTGAAATATTTCCTTGATAAAGGCTTTATTCGACCAAGTATCTCACCTTGGGGCACTATGGTCTTATTTGTGAGAAAGAAAGATGGTTCCCTTAGGATGTGTATAGATTACCGTCAGTTGAACAAGGTTACCATCAAGAACAAGTAACCTCTTCAAATGATTGATGATCTTTTCGATCAGCTTCAGGGTGCTTCTTGTTTTTCAAAAATAGACCTCAGATCAGGTTAGCATCAGTTGAGAGTAAGGGAATGTGATATTCCAAAGACAGCTTTCAAGACCCATTATGGTCATTATGAGTTTCTGGTCATGTCGTTTAGTTTAACTAATGCACCTGCAGCGTTCATGGACCTTATGAATAGAGTATTCAAACCTTGTTTAGATATGTTTGTTATCGTCTTTATTGATGACATACTAATCTATTCAAGGAATGAAGATCATGTTAGTCATCTCAGAATAGTTCTTCAAACTTTGGAAGATAAGGAGTTATATGCTAAGTTCTCTAAATGTGAATTTTGGCTTGAGTCTGTGGCATTCTTAGGCCACATTTTGTCTGGAGAGGGGATTAAAGTTGATACTCAGAAGATTGAGGCAGTGCAAAATTGCCCTAGACCCACATCTCCAACTGATATTAGAAGTTTCTTGGGTTTGGCTGGCTATTATAGAAGGTTTGTAGAGGGGTTCTCGTCCATTCGTCTCCGTTGACCAAATTGGCTCAGAAGACGGTTAAGTTTCAGTGGTCTGAAGCTTGTGAGAAAAGCTTTCAGGAATTGAAAAAGAGGTTGACTACTGCCCCAGTTTTGACTTTACCAGAAGGTACTCAAGGCTTTGTTGTCTATTGTGATGCATCTAGAGATGGTTTGGGTTGTGTATTAATGCAGAATGACAAGGTTATAGCTTATGCTTCTAGACAGTTGAAAGTTCATGAGAAGAATTACCCAACCCATGACTTAGAATTGGCTGTTGTAGTATTTGTTTTAAAAATATGGCGCCATTATCTTTATGGTGTTCATGTGGATGTGTTCACCGATCACAAGAGTATTCAGTATGTGTTTACTGGGAAAGATCTTAATTTCAGACAAAAGAGGTGGTTGGAATTACTCAAGGATTATGACATGAGTATTCCATATCACCCAGGTAAGGCTATTGTTGTTGCTGATGCTTTAAGCAGGTTGCCTATGGGTAGTACTGCCCATGTTGAGGAAGAAAAGAGAGAGTTGGCGAAAGATGTGCATAGACTTGCACGCTTAGTAGTCTGACTAATCGATTCCACACAAGGAAGAGTAGTGGTGATGAATGGGGCTGAATCAACATTAGTGTCAGAGTAAAAGAGAAGCAAGATCAAGACCCAATTTTGCTTGAATTGAAGGGAAATGTTCATAAGAAAAAAGTATTGGCTTTTGAACGAGGGGGAGATGGCGTATTGAGGTATCAAGGTAGGTTGTGTGTACCAATGGTGGATGGACTCCAAGAGAGGATCATGGAGGAAGCTCATAGCTCCAAATATTCCATTCATCCGGGTTTCACAAATATATATCGTTACTTGAGAGAGGTATATTGGTGGAATAGTATGAAGAAGGGCATTGCAGAATTTATTGCTAAGTGTCCAAATTGTCAACAAGTCAAAATAGAGCACCATAAGCCCTGTGGTTTGGCTCGGAATATAGAACTTCCGAAATGGAAGTGGGAGATGATTAATATGGATTTCATCATAGGTTTACCAAGTTATCGTAGGCAGCATGATTCCATTTGGGTGATTGTCGATAGAATGACAAAATCAGCCCACTTTTTGCAGGTAAAGACCACCCATTCGACAGAAAACTATGCTAAGTTATATCTTCAAGAAGTAGTTAGACTTCATGGAGTTCCAGTCTACATTATTCCAGACAGAGGTGCGCAATTTACTTCACAGTTTTTGATGTCATTCAAAAAAGGCTTGGGTTCAAAGGTGAACTTAAGTACTACATTTCATCCTCAGACAGATAGGAAAGTAGAGCACACTATTCTTACCTTGGAAGATATGTTGAGGGTGTGCGTGATCGATTTCAAAGGCAATTGGGATGATCACCTACCTCTTATTGAGTTTGCTTACAACAATAGTTACCACTCGAGCATCCAAATGGCTCCTTATAAAGCTCTTTATGGGAGAAGATGCAAATCTCCTATTGGATAGTTTGAAGTTGGTGAAGCAGGATTGATAGGACCACATTTAGTTCATCAAGCTATGGAGAAGGTAAAAGTGATTCAAGAGAGGTTGAAAACGGCATAGAGTCATCAGAAATCCTACACTAATGTTAGGAGAAGGGAGTTACAGTTTGAAGTAGACCATTGGGTATACAATAAAGTTTCACCCATGAAGGGTGTTATGAGGTTTGGTAAGAAGGGGAAGCTTAGTCCCCGGTATATTGGACCTTATCGATTATCCAAGAGGATTGTCAATGTAGCTTATGAGTTTGAGCTACCACAAGAGTTAGCCGCGGTTCATCCGGTGTTTCACATCTCCACGTTGAAGAAATGCATGGGCGATCCTTCATTGATCATACCAACTGAAAATATTTAGATCAAGGATAACTTATCTTATGAGGAGATTCCTGTTTAGATGATAGATCGCCAAGTTCGTAAGTTGAGAACAAAAGAAGTAGCATCAGTCAAAGTCCTTTGGAGGAACCAATTTGTTGAGGAAGCTACTTGGAAAACTGAGGAGGATTTGAAGAAGAGATATCCACATCTCTTCGAATTCGGAGAAGTTCCAAATTAAGGTACTAGCCTTTCTTAGTATTTATTTATAAGTTGGCATGTTGTTTTACATTTGCTTGAGGGTGCTTGAACTGAATGTTGCATGTTACACCTTAGCCTAGTAAGAGTAATCTCATTAGAGGATGAATGTTCCCAAGGGGGAGATATTGTAACATCTCGCAATTTTAAATAACTAGGAAGAAGCTAGGAATTTAAAATAGTCATTTTTGGAAAGAATGAAAATCTGGAAATTTTGTTAAGTTAGGAAAATGTGAGTTTTTGGTCAACTTCAAACGTCCATAACTTCTATCTCAAAATGAGTTAGGTGTACTTCTAGATATGGTAGGAAATCTCTTGGAACTATCTTTCCAACGCCACCAAGTTTTCACGATTCCGAGTTCGTATGACTGAGTTATGCCCTTTGGAAGTTGGGCTGTTCGAATAAGGAAAGCTTTATTCGGATTTTGGAAGGGTAGTTTGGTATTTTCCTTACCCAACTTAATTAATTCGTTTTTAGGAGTTTAAGTGGGGTAAATACAGATTTTAGTCAGTTTAGACAAAGTGAATTTCACGCTAGTGCTTGGATAAAGGAGAAAAGAGGAGAAAGGTGAAGTGGAAGCAAGATTCGTCAAGATCGTCGAGTTTAGCTTGTGGATTTCATCGGGGGTGATCCCTACAAGGTATGTGAGATCACATAGCATTGGGTTAGTTCACCCACGTGCCAATCATGATTAAATTCAGCGAAATAATGTTTGATTTTAAAGTAAATCCTTTTAGTTCTTGATGAAATTCGTTTGAATTCCTATGGGTTGTGTTGTTGAAGTTTCTTGAGGTTTGATTCATGTTTTTGGGTGTAATTTCTGGTTGAATCTATCATATATTGAGGGTATAAATGATTCTAGGTGTTTGGGGAAAGAACCATTGAAGTTTAGAGGGTTTAGAGATGAAAACTAAGCAATAAAAGTCGTCAAACACCTAGGGATAGAGGTGGGGCGTCACGCCAGACAGTGCTCCCCAATAAGGGCTCTGAACTTTCACCCTTGGGGCGCCGCGCCAGCCAGCGTTCCCCAACATGTTATCTGAACTTTGAGGGCTGGCTCCCCGCGCCTCTCAGAGTGCCAGGGATGCCAGTTCTCTCCATTTGTTCCCCACATTTTAGTACTTCTTCCTTAGCAATGTACCTATGTTTTCTAGTTGATTCCAACAATCTAAGGTACATCTAAAAATCCTGAAATCATCCATAAACATGAGATCATGAACCTTGAATCCATAATCCAGTTCAAGGAAAGTTAAGATCAAAGTCAAGAGAAGTAAGAGTCAAGTCAAGAGAAGTTCTTAGAGTTTTCCAAAAGTCTTTTCCAAATGTTTTAAGACTTAAAGTTCAAGTTGAGTAAGGATTAAAGAGTAAAGTTTGAAGTTAATTTCTTCAAAAGTATATGGGGACTATGTATTCCCAAAGGGTTTAAAATGTTTTTACATTTAAACAAGAAAGAAAACCTCGATTTCCAAAGAGCCTTCGGGCTAGTTTTCAGAAAAGAATAATCGCTTTCTAAATGAAGCAAGTGAGGAAACTTTGATTTCCAAGATAGCCTTTGAGCTAAGTTTTTGAGCACTAATCTCAAATCATAGGAAGAAGTATGTTCTTAAACAGAAGAGCTAATATTATATTTTTGGGAGTAGTATTGAGCACCGATATGGGGGAGAGTTCAGACAACTCACATCCCCCCATAAACCTTGTAGCCACCATGGGTAGAAAAGGGTCATACTCTTTAGATAATTCCTTTAGTCTTTTTAGCATAGACTAGTAGATCCACTTAGTAGTTTAGGTTCTATACCGTCGGCAAGGTATAGGATGGCCCTGACAGCGTGAGGCAAACACTGTATCATCACAAATGCTCTTACGTGATGATTGTCGGTTAGAGAAACTCCCACAGAAGTAATTGTATATACACAATTTATTGTATTTTTACATACATTTTCAGAGTTATAGTGTATCTTTACATAGACACAGAGTTAACATCATGCTTTAAACAACTTTTCTTTATATTGCACTTGTTTTAAACTGCTATATATTGAAATGAGTTCAGTTATGTTTAGTAGAGTTGAGCTAGGTAAGTTCTTCAAATTCCTTTTAAGCCTATGTTGTGTTTAGAATTCCAACTCGCATACTCGTACATTCAGTGTACTGATGCCAGTTGACCTGCATTTTATTATGATGCAGACACAGATAACTAGGATCTGCATCCAGCACATCGTTGATCCAGTGATCAGTTCAGAGTCTGTTGGTAAGCCTACTTGCATTCCGGAGGACTCCTTTACTTTGCTTTCAGTATTTTTCATTATTAGGATGATCTGGGGTCTTGTCCTGACATCCCTCTTTGTTTTAGAGGCTTCTTAGACAGTTAGTAGTTCAGTTGTCTTTACATTATCATTTCATATGTTAAGACTTGAGTTGCCATTTTGGCTAAGTTGAATGTTTGAATTTTAAGCATTCCTAGTTATTTTATTATTCAAGTTGAGTATAGTGCTATTGAGCATTATAAATGTGCATAGAGTCTTCCACTGAGTAAGTAAGCCAGGCCAAGGGTTCGCTTGGGGCCAACAATGATTCTCGAGTGCCAGCCACATCCGTGGTGTAGGCTCGGGGCGTGACATGTATGTTTCCATGATCTTCTTATGTGGTGCATGTTCATGAAAATGCTTAGGTCTTGTTAGAAATGACTTATATCCATTGTTTTCCTCATGTTGTAGTGCATTTGAGTAAATTTGCTTATAGACTTCTTGAGTTGAAGTATAAGCATGCCTTAAGTTTTGGCGTTGAAAGATTCCTCCTTGAATAGATGCTTTTTAAGAGTAATTTGCATTTAGGCTCCATGAGTGTGTGTTGAGCATGTTTTATTGAGGAGATGTTAGTTCCTCCTTCAAAATAAGTAGATATAGAATTTCATGCATTTTTGGGTTGGTAGAAGTAGTTCCTACTCCCTTGTGTTGCATTGAATGTGCTTAGCGTGGAATTGGAGTTTTCTTCCTTAGTTGTGTGCATTAGATATAGTGCATGCGTAATGGGCTGCTAGCTTAGAGTTGTACTTTTTAGAAGTATTTATAATTGTCATTCGAGGGCGAATGATCCCAAGGGGAGATGTTGTTACACCCCGGAAACTAGTGAACTAAACTAGAGATTTCTAGAGCTTTTCGAAAGAGTTTCGGAGTGTGGTAGGAAAATTAAAACTCATAGAAATGACTCCCATACTTATAATAGAGGTTTAAGAGTTAGAGAGTCAAGGTACGACCCCCCAAGGACCACCCAAGGGGTCCTTGAGGAGGACCTCAAAATAGCCCAAAAAGCTGTCAAATTTGCAGCCACCCACGCTTGGCACCTACTGGCCGTAGGTGGACCCACGCCCCGTGGGTTGGGGTTGTGGGTCAAGGCCTGTGTTGGCCTGCAACTTTAGGCAACTGAACACACCCAAGAAGGGTGCAGTACGCTCCGTGACTCCACCCACGATCCGTAGGTGGTGGAGTCGTTGGTCAAGCAGTTTTCTTAGTTTAGTTTTAGTTAGAAGACTTAGTGGTTAAGTTAGTAATTAATTAGGGGTTAAGGGAGGTAGGTTAGTTAGTTATTTAGCCACCTATAAATACCTAATAGACCCCTAAACTAAATCATTAACTCATTCATCTAAGAACCCTAAATTCTCTCCAAAAGTTTTCTCTCTAGAAGTGAAGAAGAAGAACAAGAAGAGAAGAGAAGAGGGCAGCAACCTAGGTCTAAATTCCTCCATTGATGAGAGCTTTATTAGGGATTTGAATTAAGGTATGTTATCTTATTCATATATGGGTTCTTCCACCCATAGTGCCCCTTTAGTATTCCCCCAATTGTGTAGTCAAAAACCCAATTCTAGCTAGGGTTATTCTTACATTGTGGGTAGGGTTTAGGTATGATTCCAATCTACTGTATAATACCTAATTATGATTGTATTAGCATTGAATTATTATATTATGATGAATTTATGTGATTTCTATGGTAAACCCTAGTCTAAATTGATGAATGTGATATTTGTGGGTTTATGCCATTAGAGATGGAATTGAAGGTTCAAAGGTGATCTTCTTAAATCAATGTCATGAGTAGTAATTTTTTAAGGTTAGGAACATATAATAATGAATTGAACTATACTTTATTGAATATTAATGATCATGACTTGTAAAGATGAGTTTCAACCTTTATGATCAATTATGACTAGAATCACCTATTAATGATGGATGTGATTGAACTACATTGAAATCTAGGTATAATGATGAGATTAAGAAAGAGAGCTTGAAAGTAGGTCTTTTAGTCATCAATGTTAGGGCTTTGGGGGTAATGACAATATTATGTGATTTTTTTGTGTATTGCTTCTCTCTTACACACTTACACATGAATATGTTAGGAGATTCAAGTTGTCTCACATAGAATGATTCTAGGTTGACTTAATTACCTAAAATGAATCAAAGCATGTTAGATTATAATAGCTTGAAGTTGTGATATGTGATCCCTTCATGTGTAGTTTGACTTGGTAAGATAAGACCAAGATAGGATAGCTTGGGATTGAGGATTTACACTCTCCTAAGGATAGCTTGAATTAGCATTGTAGGATGCATGTCAAGGGTAGTATGAGTTAGGAGTAGTCATGGTAGCCTAAGATTGATGATTTATACTCTCCTATGGGTATCTTGAACTATCATTATTAGAATGATTTCATGGTAGCATGACTTGGTTTGGAAAAGATCATTTCATGGTTGCTTTAGGGCTGAGGACTTATACTCTCCTTAGGGTAGCTTAGGATTGAGAATCATACTCTCCTAAGGATAGCTTACATTAGCATATTGGTGAGCTTGTAAGGGTAGCTTGACTATGCATTATAAGATGCATTTCAAGGATTGCTTAGGATTGAGGACTTATACTCTCCTAAGGGTAGATTAGGATTGAGGATCCATACTTTCCTAAGAATAGCTTTACTTTGCATTGTAAGATGTATTTGAAGGGTAGCTTGAATTAGGTTAGTCATGGTAGCTTGGGATTGAGGACTTATACTCTCTTAAAGATAGCTTAGAATTGAGAATAATATTCTCCTAAGGATAGCTTGCATTTGTATCTTAGTATACTTGTGAGGGTAGCATGACTTAGGTGGTCTAGGACTATTTCATGGTAGCTAGGATGGAACATTTGTACCTTTCCTAGAGTATCTTGGACTTGCATGTTAGTGTGTCTTCCAAGGTAGTTAGCTTAGCCTAATATAGTCATGTTAATAATATGATAGCATGGTCTATCCGATTATGGGGTTATTCCTTGGTAGCCTTGAATTGTGAAATAGAGTTCATTCATGGGTTGTGACTTGCCTTGTACTAAATAGAGAAGTACATTAATATGAATACGGAAAAATAGTCAAGAGGGAATAGTCCCCAACTACTGAGCATTCATGATAGTCTAAAGGGGTACTTAGTGTGGGTAGTAGTATGGGATGCTATCCATACATTGCACAAGTATGACTTGAGGCTAGTTATGCAGGGTTCTCTTATCTGTGTAGTTTAGCTTGGGTTGTTGCCATAGTTGCCTTCCAAGATATGAATGACTAAAGGTGATAGTTCCCTTGTTTACATGATATAAGCCAACAGTGAGACCAAAGTAGGGTGAATATGACTAGGATGACTTCAAGGTTATGCTTAGTGTGGAGGGTAGTATGGGATACCTTTCATGCATTGCACAAGTGTTCTTTGAGGTTACTTAGAATTATGGTGCCCTTAATGTATAAAGGCTTAAGACTTAACCATGCATATAGACTATGATTAAGATGACAAAAAAGGGATACTTGGCTTGGGTGGTATTATGGGATGCTATTCATGCTTTGCACATATATGCTTTTGAGGTTACTTAAGAATGGTTCTATTTTGGTATAGATGAATAAGAGTCAAATTATATTTATATGCTGCTTATGTTGGAGACTTTGCTTATTATGATTATGATATTATCTCTTATGCTTATGGCTTATGTTTCATGAAGTATTTCATATAATTTTGGATTATGTCTTATATTGACTAACCCTTGTCTGATGCTCTTATGATTATGCTAGCTATCATATTTAGTAAATTTGTACTAATGCATACTTTGCCTACATTCTAATCAAATGTGTATAAATTGAGATTTGAACCTAAGACTTCATAATTCCATTACATTTTTATGTACGTATATCTCTGGTGTGGTCCTTATTTCCGTTCTTTTATGGATTGCATATGTTAGTTCCAGAAGAATGAATGAAAAGGCAAACTTAATTTTAAATTATGGAGTATTATGGTCCGGAAATCTTAGTTCATCTATATTAAAAGATTTTTTTTTTAAAATTTTCAAGTTGTCCTAGAGTGACCATTTATAGAAAGAAAAGGAATTACAAAAATGGTTCAAGCCCAAAATGGCCCAAAACATTATCAAATCCGGAGAGATAAAGAGGAATTAAACCTAATTCCTAGACCAAAAAGGAAACAAATTCATCTTTAATGTCGCCGACATGTGAGAAATTTCAGAGAATTCATCGACCCTCCGCTTTCGCCGTCTTCTCTGAACATTGTTTTGAAGATCTCAACCTCTGTATTAGTAGGAGTCATTGTAAATGAAGAACTAATGAAATCTACCCTCTTCTTACCAAGAACCAGATCCAAGAAAAGAAACCAATCTTGGATACACTACACATCATATGCTGAAAACTCTCGCTAGCGTCATATAATCTTTTCCGGTGAAAACCTGTTCAACTTTATTTAGTTCTGATAATCTCCTATAAGTTGAATATAGCTATTCTTTACCTCTCCTTATTTGTGATTTTTTTTTAGTGTTTAAACATCATCAGTCTGATTTGATGTCCTCTACCCCTACTGAGAATTACTCAACAGATTCATTCATACCCTCTCCTAGATAAGTAATTGCTTCTTCCATTTCTTACCTTCCACAATTATAAATCTCCGAATTCAATAAAAATCCGACAGGTTGAGCTTCGATGGAGTTAATACCACTGTCAAAACTCAGTCAAATTAAGGTCGATACAATTCTATATGGTTAAGTGTTTTGATGTCATTTTCTTATCTCACTTTCTTTGTAACATCATGAGATTTTTCCCCTTTATTACCCCACAAGACAAATAATTTGTTTTGGACTTTAGTAATTCGAATGTTAGGAACTTGTTGTGCATTTAAAATTAACCGTGCTTTCCCCTCTCTTGGGACCTCCTGAAATGATTCAAATATTTTATCTTCTATTCCTGCAAAAAAAGAAAATTATATTAGTGAAAAAATCAACAACTTTGTTACCCTCCGTCAACATATGCTTCACCTCCACATTTTCATTCCTCATCAACCACCTAATCTTCGTAATGAGAGGACTAATGCACCAATGTACATCCCATGCTCCTTCCAAAATATTTGATAGAATACGGGAGTCGATCTCCATACTAACATGAAGCAATTGATTTTCTAAATAGTAGATAAGCCCTTTCTGCAATGCCATAGCCTCTGCTTCTAGGTTAGTTTTTATTCCCAAAAAAAATGAGATGCAACTAATATGAAATCACCTTTCCAATCCATAAAACATAAACCACCAGTACTGGGGCCTGAGTTTCCTTTAGAAGCTGCATTTGTGCTAGACTTGTAGAATCCTGCATTAGGGGCCTTCCAATAGATCACCCTTGTAACAATACATGGTTTATACCCCCTCTAGGAATCTAACCAGGCATGGCCACTTTTCTGGGATATTTCTAGGCCAAGGGTATCTTACAATAGCTATTCTATGAATATTTCTATCTATTTCAGCCACCGTATTATCAAGTGTCATCTTCTCCCCATGTTTCAGTTTATTCTTCCTCTTCAACATTTACCATAAGATTAAACAAGGGATAACATTAAATAGAGGCTTAAATTTAGAGATACAATCTGTATTCCACCATTTATAAATTGTGTCCTAGAGTTGTATAAATGGCCCCTCCACTCCAACAACACTAGCAAGCATTCCCCGCAACTTCTTGGCAGCTGGACATACTACAAAGTGAATTTAATAGCTCTCATTAATTATAAGGTTACAACAACAACAATGCACCTCCTCTTAAATACCTATGCTGATTAGGAATTATACTATAGAAATTCTCTTTTTGATTAACCTCCAAAGAAAGAAAGAGATCTTGGAAGGAACTTCTTTCTCCCATATATTAAAAAAATCTTCTTGTATAACCCCAAATGTCGTCATAACATTCCATTCTGATTTGATGGAAAACTTGCCAGCGACTTGTAGCATCCAATATGGATGGTCATTTTCTTAAGATTATTCTACAATGTTAACCTTTATAATAATGTGTTCAACCATAGATTCAGGGAATAAATGTTTTAGTAACTCTCCATTCCAGCTTCCTCCTTCCATTAGTGTATTAATATCCTGAATTCATTTCTACAGGAAACAAGTAGCTATTAATGTAGAGCTGCAAGTTGAGTCCAATTATCAAACATGATGCTTGAATTCCCACAATTAGGCTACTACCAAATCTCTTGGTCAATAGAATCCTTAGCCATTAACATATGTTTCCAAGTTTGTCAACCCCCTTTCAATTCCACCACTGGAGGTCTATGTCTTTTGCAATATTTATTCCACATAAAATGTGACCTTCTAAAGTTCCACCACTGTTTTGTAAAAAGTTCTTTAGAGACATCAAACAAAGACCTAAAACCCAAGCCGCCTTCATTTTTAGGTAAACATATATCTGGCCAAGCAACCCAATGTTTGTGTATTCCTACCTCAATAAAGTTCCACATAAATATAGAAAATACTTTTTGAAGGTCATGTATCACACATTTAGGAGGTATGATGGATGATACTTGATATATTGGAACACTTTATAAAACATTGTTAATTAAAACAACTTTACCTCCTGGCATGCCCAATTGAAAATCTAAGGTACATAAGAGGAAATGAGTCTCTTGTGAAGCCAGAACACTCTTGTACGACTATGATGTCCCTATGTGAACCCTTTTTATAAACATAGAAAGCATTTTTTTCTTTGTTAATTTTTTGACCAAATTGCTTTTCATAGTCCTGTAAAGTCTTCATAATCACCTTTAAAGACAAACTATCAGCACTAACATATATTATTGTGTCATCAACATAGGCTAAGTGATTGATCTCCTCACGTTACTTAGGCTCCTTGCTTGACTCCTTAGTAGAGTGAAAAAATTTACACGCTTGTCCATTTATCAACACTAAATACCAATTATTGGCCACCAATCTCCATATTTTAGATGTAACAAGTATGTTAAAACCCATCTTACCCAAAACTTTCATCAGGAAACCTTAATGCACCATATCATAAGCTTTAGCCATGTGAAGCTTAAACAATACATTTGTTGTTTTACACCTCTTTCTGATATCCACTATGATTTGTTGGGCAAGAAGGACATTCTCACTAATACTTCTACCCCTAATAAAGCCAGATTGATTAGAAGAGATAAGCTTAGAGAACAGTCCTTCTAGCCTATCATGAATAATCCTAAAGATGATCTTATTTGAGATATTACTAAGACTAAATGGTCTGAAATAAGAAAAAGGAGATCACCCCTTCCTTTTTAGGGATTACGACCAGATTAGTGTGAGATAGATTTGCATAAAGTCATACCATAAAAGAAAGAAATCACCACCTCATAAATGTCTTTACCAACCCTATAAAGCCATCAGGTTCAGTAGCACTTTCACCCTTCAACTCAAACACCACCTTTTTGACTACTTCAAAACTAGGGTGCCTATTCAGCAAGGCATTGTCTTTCTCATTAACCAGAGAAGGGATAACATCTATCAAAGAAGTATCATCTGCCTCAACACTACTAAAAAATGATCTTTGTAAAAATTCACAGCATCCTCCAGCAACTTATTCTCATCCTCCCAAGAGCCATTAGCTTTTTGGATTCTAGAAATTTTCAATCATTTCCTTCTCTTCTTCACAAGATTGTCGAGAAATTTAGTATTTTTGTCTCCCTCTGTGAACCATTGGCTACCAACTTTCTATCTCGAAAACTCTTCTTCCAGTTTCAAGTACTTGTAATCTTGAGCATGAGCTCTGTTAAGGATAGATCTATTAGAAGAAGTAGGAAAGTCCTCAAATAGTTGCTCTTTGATTCTAACAATATCTTCTTTGATAATAATTTTCTTAAATATATGTCCATAACATTCCCTACTCCATATTCATATGCATGCTTGGTACTTTTCATTTTCATTTTAAACCTCACAACAACTTCATCACTGTCTGCAACCCAATTCTGCAACACCACTTGCTTGAAATCCTCTTTATCTATCGAGAAGTTAAGGAACTTAAATGGTTTATGAAATTTAACATTATGAACCCCATATGACAGTAACATAGGTGCATGGTCTAGCCCTGATCTGGGCAAATGTTCTAGTTCCACATATCCCATTCCTCCCAAAAAAGTTGATTGACCACATCCTATTCAATCTTTTAAAGATACACCCCTAGTCATGCCTCCCATTCCACAAGGTTAATGGGCGCCCCTTCAAATTAATTTCCACCAACTCATAAGAATTAATGCACAAGAAAAGTCCTCCATCTCATTGTGGTAGACAAGTAGTCCCCCTATGTTTTCTTCAGCTTCCATTATGAGCCGAGGGAGAGATATACTCTGGGAGATGGAGTAAATATCCTCGCATAAAACAAGTATTTCCTGCTGTGAGCACTTTGCATAAACCAAAGTACAAATCATTTGGTCCCTATTAGAAAACACGAATTTAAACAGTTAGTTGTTGTTCTTCATCAGACATCACCTCCACCATAATATCTTCCTCAACAAAAACTCACATCTGACCGTTTACATTGTAATTTATATACATCCATAGTCTTCTTTTATACTATTGAATGGACTTGGATTATTTAAATGGTCCCATAATTTCCACCAAGTCAAATTTGTGATGCATATGTAGCATTTTTACTCTATGAAAGAAATGATTAGATCTGATTGACCTAATTGTTCATATAGAGTTTAAACATCATTTCAATATTGTTTTTCCAGCCCTCATAGATGGGTACACTTGTTGCATGTTTATGAGGTAGACCTATAGTCATATTTATAACAAAATACTAAGGTTTGGTGACATGATGTAGTTGTTAATAACAAGGCCACTTGGTGGTTGTATGTGTTGAAGGTATTAGAATCCTTCAATATTTGTTTTGAAATGAATTAAATGTACTAAACAATTTGCACTAGATGAGGGTGAAGAGAATGTTATTTCTCCTAGTATTATTAATCATAGCAAAGTTTCTTCTAGCACTATAGATTAGTGTTGTAACTAATATGAGGGGAGAATTCAAGCTTAAAATGTTAGAGTACCACCTGATTGAGGTGCATTGATGGAACTCTATGGACGCTTATACATTGTTTTATTAGCCATCCACTCCTACTAATTGTCTCAACCCCATCTTCAAAGCCATGTTTATCTGCTTGGAAGCACACATACATCCTAAGAAATCTTCTTTTCCCTTTTGCCAAGGCTTTCTTGGATATATAAATCACCACAGTAGAATCAAAATTATTCTCTGATCTCAATTCTTGGGCATATGCCTCAAATCTTTCGTAATCATCTAGGTAACTAACTACCTACCAGTTCTCTAAAACAATCCTCTTAATTCTTTTCATCTTTAACTTGCTAGCATTAGTCTTGAATTCTCCTTCCCAGTTTCCCCTCATATCTTTGATATGATCATATCATTGATCTTATACTAAGGATTATTCTGGACTTTTCTACTAAAGTATTGTGCTAAAGTTTGAGCATCACCTCCATGATTCTGGTAATTTGAATTACAATGGCAATAGACAATTTTTTGAATAAAAGAAAGGCATTAGTAATATGTTGAAGCAAATCCTTTTTTACTCGAGTCATGTTGAAGCTGATTTTGGTTTTACTCTCTTTGTGTTTAAGCTTATTATGGCTTTATTTACTCCTCTCTTTGTCCCAAATTATGTGGAACCTTATCCTTTTAAGTCTTCCCCAAAAAGAATGTCACATTTCTACAGTTTGAAATGACTTAACTTTAAAATTCCTCGTTTACCCTTAGTAAACTGATTTACAACCACACAAATATCCAAAGTTTATTTCCGACGACACGTTTAAAAAGTCCTCCATTATTATTAAGCTTTGTGCCAAGTCAAATGGTGCTTACATAAATTGGGACACAATGAGTAATTCTTTTTTTACATGTGGTCTTTGATTTGTCAGAAATTTATGGTTATTGAATTGGTCGTTGGAGGTTATTTATTTGTATGTGGTCCTTTTCTTTGTTGTATGTCGTTAGATTCCAATAAAAAGAGTTATGTATGTATATCTTCGGTGTGGAGTTAATGATAGGCTCCAATTTGGAAGACAAACTCTTCAGAGACCAAAGGGTTAAGGTTCAGCAGGACTAAGACTAAATACTTAGAGTCTAAGTTCAGTAAAGCTACGCATTAGGTCAGCGCAGAAGTGAGGCTTGATGAGCTGGTCATCTCAAAGACAGGATGTTCCAAGTATCTGGGGTCATTAATTCAAGGTAATGGAAAGATCGACGAGGATGTCACTTATCGTATTGATTCCGGGATGAGCAAAATAGAGGCTCGCCTTTAAAGTCTTATGCGATAAGAATTTACCATCAAAACTCAAAGGTTAACTCTATAGAGTGGTGGTTAGAATGACTATGTTGTATGAGATAGAGTGTTGACCAGTCAAAGAATCATATGTTTAGAAGATGAAAATTGCAAAGATGAAATTGTGAGGTTGATGTGTGGACATACACATAGAGTTAAGATTAGGATTGAATATATTTGGGACAAGGTAGGGTTTGCGTAATAGATGGCTACGATAAGAGAAGAGAGGTTGAGATATGTTGGACATGTGGTGTGGAGAAGTGTAGATATCTCGAGAGGAGGTGTGAGTTGTTAACAATGGTGGGCATCAAGAGAGGTAGAGGAAGGCCAAATAAGTATTGAGGGATGTCACTTGATAAAGACATGGTGCATCTTGAACTTACCGAGGACATGACCTTAGATAGGGGGTTTGGAGGTTGCAGATTAGGGTACAATGTTAGTTGATAGTTCCGCATTATCTCGTTTTCCTTGGTATAGGATCGGTGGTCATACTTGGAAGTTCTTTCTTAGGTATTTGCACTATTATCGTAATTTCTTGTTCTTTAATCTCGATTATCTCCTATGCCTTTTGTGGTTTAGTTATCAAATTATTTTGTTGTCATTATTGTTCTTTCCTCGTTGTATTGTGTGTTGCTCCCATTTAACATTGTTCCGTAGTTGTTACTGTTCTCATTTATGTATTCCCTTTTTTTAAATTGCTTTATTTCAAGCTGATGTACGGAAACCTCTCTACCTCTACGAGGTAGGGATAAAAATATGCATACACTCTATACTCTCTTGACCCAATTTATGAGATTACACAAGGCATGTTGTTGTATATCTCTGGTGTTGTCCCTCTTTCCTTTATTTTATATCTTGGGTGTGCTAGTTTCAGAATAATGAATAAAAGGCAAACTTGATTTTTAATTATGGGGTATTTGGGTCCAGAAATCTCAGTTAATCTATAATAAAAGATGGATAGATGTGCAGAGAGGGTATGATGTAAACCTACTGTCATATATTGATATTTGCCGAGAATATAATGAAAGGCTAAGGTTTAGTGAGGTGAAGAAGCTGTTAGTTCTATTCCCCAAACCACACAACATCATCAACGATTCAACGTTATCATGTAACTAACTGTCAACTTCTATCTTTTTAAGGATATCTGCCAACTTTTATATTTGCATAAGATATAAACAAATACTTTCTTTGTTTTTTTCATTAATTAGCATACTAAATTCTATCAAAAATGTCATTGTTGAAATATTTTGGTAGATCAACAAAACACAAATTAGACAATGTCTTAACCTCAATGAACAAATATAACAGATAGAAAACTGAAGATATTCCTCCGTTACGAAAGATCCATCCAGTAGCATGATTGCCAACAAAGGAAAAAATGATGCCCCAAGCGAGGAAGAGGCGGAGTATAAGAAAAAGGAAGGGTGGAAGGCAGAGTATAAGGAAAATGAGGAACAAGCTTGAGTGTTGGAAGAATTACTTCAAGATATAAGGACTAGGAGGAAAGAAATCATGGATGAACGCAAGCATATCGAGAAGCTCAAAAACATGTTGTTAGATCAAGAAAAAAGTGTCAAGATAGAAAGCCCCCGCAATAAATTAGTAATAATAAAGATGCAAATGGATGGCCTTAGGAAAAATTGGTCCAACATCCAATCTTTATTCCCTTAGTTGTTACTTTCATATCTCCCCTTCTGTTGTCACTAGTCACAATAATTTAACTTTCTTGAATTTAAGGTTCCTATGACTAGATACATTTTGGAAGGTTGACTTATACTTTATCTGTACTTATAATTTATTGGTCTTCCGGCCACCAAAAGGCTCGAAGTGGAATGGTAAATATTTCTCTGTCTTTAATTTGATGTCTTGGGTTTGAGCCGTCATGAGTCTTTGTTAGGGAGCCTTTATCCTTAATGTGGTATTTACAATGTGAATATGATCACTGAACACTCAGTGGGAACCAAACAAGAAAAAGAGAGAAAGATATCTTTAGCAAAATGGATTATGCCCCTTTCATTCACATGGAGATATCACCTAAATATGTTAGATTCTTGCACAAATCTATAATGAAATTTATCCCCTTACAAATAAAGTTAAAAAAAGTAAAATTATTTACATTGATAATGAGTTAAAAAAAGTAAAACAAAAAACTTCTTTTCCAAAAAAAAATTTAATTTATTACTAGTGAAGAATTACAATGCAATATTTTTTTTTTGAATATTGATATGCTCAAATTACACCTCCCTAAAGAAGCATAAGCGATCGTTATCAAGTAAAGAACCCAACTTATAGGTTGGGATCGATCCCACGAGGAATATGGTTTAGACTTAACTTTAACCAACAATTATATTCGTTTAGTCAATGTATTTCCGAAAACAAGCAATTAAAGGGGGGGGGGGGTGATTTGTGAAACAAATTTAGGAAATTATGTAAATAATCAATAAGCAAGATTCAAACTTTAGTTGTTATCAAGATGAGAAAGTAACTAGGGTGTACGTGTTCCCCATAAGCTCTTAACACGGTAATCCTAATAATAGCAATCTTTTCCTAGTGTATTACATGAAAAGTGATAAGTTAGGCATCTCTAAATCCTTGGTCCAGCATCTAGAGAATTTCACCCCGCACCTTGGTCTGGCTACGTGTATATAATTTACTAACCCTTACCTTTACCTCATATTAGACATCACATCGATGTCTGGCTGGCTTAGTTTTCACCCTCGCACCAATCGACATTAGACTATTAGATAGTGTCACACTAAATCTATGTTGATAATTCTTTTCTTATTAACTACCTCCTTGGTCTGGCAAGTAGCAACAAGGTGAGTTCTAATGCGTGCACTCGTTAAAAAGACTTCTAAACAAAAGAGTTATGAATGCATGTAACAACACTATTCAAGAATTGCTTAGTTACTATTCATACTTTGTTAATTGCTCATAGTTCCCACAACCCTAGTTGTGGATTTATTTACCCATATTAGTAAGAACACAAGTAATATTTTAAGAAGAAGAAATCACGAACTTACGTAATGTGAATGGGAAACCCAGAATTTCAACTTGAATTTCCAAACTAAATTCTTCAAAACAATCTTACGAAATTATGATTTGCTAAAATTGCAAGTTAATCTCCTAAGCCAAAAACTAGAATAAAAGTAAGGGACTCTAACCCCCAAAAACGAGATTTACTGCCCTATATATAGAAAAATAAGTCGAAATGAAATAAGGAAATGAAATAAGGAAATAATGTTTCAGGACGCAGTTTCGATTGACGATACATACCTATGGATCGTGGATTGATCTACGGTCCATAGGTCCCTTCCGTGACTCAGGACTTTGGCAGATTTCTAACTTCAAAATCTTCAAATCTCTGAACCAAACGACAGAGCACCGGTACAGATCGTGGATTGATATACGTTCTGTGGATCGTCCTCCGTAGCTCCATAATTAGAATATTCAAAATCAAATATTGGAACCCCTCTCTGAATCATTTGATGAATCAGCAGTACGGTTCGTAGATCAATCTACATCCGTCGATTACAACTGTGGTTCCACACTTGGCCAATAATTCCCTGATTTTCCTTCAAGGCTTGCCTGCCCATCTATGAGACCCATCTACGGAGCGTGAATGGACCTACGGTCCGTGGATCACCTCCGTAGATGCCCTTTTCTGCACATCCTTCAAATGTGTCTTTCGGTTTCCACGTTTGAACATATTTCCTACAAATATGAGAAAAATACATAAAAACCAATACAAAATGGCCCTAGACACACACAACTCTTAAGTGAAATGCGTTAAAAATACCGTAAGCTATCAACACCCTCAACTGAGAAAAGTACATAAAAACCAATACAAAATGGCCCTAGATACACACAACTCTTAAATGAAATGCGTTGAAAATACCGTAAACTCACGGTATATCAACACCCTCAACTTAAATTCGTTGTTTGTCCTCAAGCGACATACTAAGACTCTAAACGACACTTGTACAAAAGTAAGCATTTCAAGCACAAGCAATCACTTGAATCTGTACCCCAACTCTCTTCTCGAGTGAAACTTTTTTCTCTCAGACTCAACAAGCTAAATTGTGCGGATCCAAATATGACAACGACAGCCCAAACAACACACAACATACACTGCTTTACTATCACAAAGGTACCAACTTTCTGACAATGTACCCAGTGCCCTTACATCAAACGAAATCCCTTTTTCACAAAATGAATTTGATTCTGAGTACAATGATTTATTCAACACTCACACTCAAAAGTAACTTCAAGTACAGTTAGTGCTCAATAGCAAAGGCTTTCCCTTATTTTCACTGCTTAGACTCTCCAAACTAGGTTCTAGGATCACTGTAAGACTTTTTTGACTTGTAACGTAGGCTCAGGGTCATGTGTGGTACATTTGGGTACTTTTTAGTGATTTTCTGCACTCCTTGACATTACATTAGGCTTTCTACCTCTTTTTACCCTATTTTTGACATCCTACCGTTTCACCTTGTTTCCCTTAATTCTCTTCAACCATGGATGTGACTTTAGACTTTGTAGCTCTTTATTTTTCACTTTCATCTTTTTGTTGCGTTATATTATTTTCTTTAGCTTTCAACAAGCACATCCTTTCCTCTCTTTTCTTTTTCTCTTTTTCAACCTCAAAATCTTTTCATACCTATTTTTCTTTAAGTTTCCTCTTTCATAGCCACCCTCAACTTATGGATTTTCTATTGGTTGAGGTGCACAATACCCGATGTCAGATCAGGGCCAAGATTGAGGTTACTTTTTACATTAGCCACCCTCAACTTAGGCTTTTGGCCTAAGGCGTAGTGCACATGTCCAAGGAGGGACCGGGGCCAACATTGTAGATTAAGGGAAGGTGAGTTAGGGGTTTAGAAAGAAATGGTCTAATTTAGGCTTAAATCATTTGGATCAAAAGGAGCATTTATTTCATTTGGTTAGATTTTTCTTTTAGGCAATTTGCGGACTTATCAGAACAAGGGCCTATGATCACTTCCTAGCCTCTAGAGTAGATTGTCTTAGCAGGACTAACCGGGCAAGTTCTAGATTGGCACAAAAACTATTTGAACAATTGACTATTCTCACACACTCTTGGCATATAGTTTCATTATCAGATTATCAGATTACCCAGTTCAAGTTTTAGATTAAGTCATGCTATCAAGTTGGTTCATTATTATTTCATACTTAGAGCCAACACATTCAACCCATTCCAGCCTACAAATTTTTGCACATATTGCAATTTTTTTGGACGGGTATCATTTTTTTGTAAAAAGTTTTTGCCATCATACTTCATTCTTTCTCATGCTTCTACATATACAATCCTAACAAATGCCGGTTCAACAGAAAATAAGCAGTCTCTTGGGGGAAAAGAACACAGGCAAGAAAACCCCAAGAGAGGATTATGAGTTGGGTTACTCAGACTTCACCCTATCACTCACAATCCATTTAACCCACCCCAACAAAAAATAGGTGCAATTGTCCCCAATGCACACAAAAAGTAGTAAAAAGTGATGGAATTGGGTGAAGCGAACTTGTGGCGCATAGCATCGACGAATCATCAACAAATGGCTGGGTTAGATTTCCTTGAGCCTGCTACATCAACATTGGGGCCACCCTTAGTAGTGCCAACATCAACAATCACAACACCCTCAGTAGTGCTATCAATTAGTCTAACCTCACTATCAGTGGTGCTCATATCATGACCCACAATATTTGGAACATCCAAAACGAGCGTAGAACTTGATGCCCCAGCAACAATCTCACGAACCCTCTCCTGGCCCAACTGCTCATCTATTATGGAAGCCCTCTTAGCCTGCTTCTCCTGCATGTGCTCCCTCTTCTTGGATCTTTTATCCTCAGATGTGTGTCTAGATCGATGCCTCTTACCTTGGGCAAGTGTGGGCTCGGGCTGCTTCTCTGCGTCCCCACTGAATAATACATCCAGGATCGTATCGCAAGACAAAGCAGTAGGTGCAGCCTATGGCTCAACTGCAGGTGTGGAAAGATTGGCATCAACGACGGCCCGGAGACTGGCTAGCTCGATCCGGAAAGAGGATAGATCTGTGGTTGGGACCGGTCTCTCGAGAACTCTCAATTCAAAAGCATCGAGGAGCATAATAATGGCCTGGACGTTCTGGTCCATCATGCCTTCCATCATTCGCTCCGTTCTAGCCTCAGACTCTGCTATAAACTTTTGCGTCCATGGCCGGACATGGTGGAGCAGCGTGGCCATCTGAGCCTCCAATTTCTGAACCCTAGCCAATGGTACAACAACAGCTCCTAAAGGCAGGGTGGATCTTGACGAGCTAGGAACCAGACTAGCGGCCTGAGATGAGGAGGCCGGGACGTTATCAGTGTGGGCTGGAGGGGCAGGATCATCACCCTGCATCTTCTCTATAACATCTACTAAATCAGCTCCCAGGGGTGGCACATCAACCTTTAACTTTCTACGTGGTGCCGCCATATTTGCGTCATCCCAAATGAGGCCTATATCAGTGTCCCCGTGGGCCAGATCAATTTGTCACAATGCCAGATCGGCACTCCAGAGTCCCTACATAACTGGAAAATGAGACATGGAAAAGGGTAAGTGGTGGAGGCTTTGAAAGCCCTCTCATGTATCTCCGCAATTAGCATACGGGAAAAATTGATCTCGAATCCCCCAACCAATGCTGCTACCATAACCGCGCGGTCCCAAGTTAGTGCGTTGTCAGCCTTCGTGGGAGAAATCCAATTGCGAACCAACAACCAAAAAAATTTAGACACAAATGTGAGAGTGGCCTTCTTGAATCTCACGCCAAGTGTGGTGACCTACTCGACTCGCTCTCCATTAGTAGCAATTTGACTAGCCAGCCAGTGAAATAAAGTCTCTCTCTTTTCGGCGCTTCGCTGGAACTCTACGCCCCGTATAGTGTCTCATCTATAGTCAAATTCAGCCATGTTGAGTGCCCAAGAGTGATCAGGGCTAGGACCATAAAGGAATCGGCCGATGGTGGTCACAGAGATATCTATAGAAAATACGCGCACTAGTGTAGCTGTGATGGGTGCCTGGGCAGTGGGTTTGGCCCTCTTATTGATAGAACCCCGAAGAGTAGCTGCATAGGAAGCATAGAACTCCCTCACAATCTCCTCGCTATAGGTGCTTGGTTCTACAACCATCCACTTACACATGTGACGTTGAAAGAGCCGGTGGATTTCTAGTACAGTGTGTAGGATACCAGTGAGGACTCTGCGCTCTTCTGTAATAAGCCGGGCCATATTCTCTTTATCATTTTCCATCTTGGAATCCCGATAAATTTGCCATTGGCGCTCAACACACCATCTGTTTGGCTCCCCAGCCACCAGATCAGGGTAGTAGCTTTGTTGCACCGGGACTTCTTCCGAACTAGTGGCCTCATCAGACAACACAACTTTGTCATATGAACCTGAGCCTGTGGCAGATCCAGAACCGGAGCCGGAAGCATGGGTGGACTCAAAACCGGAGGCAGAGGCAGACCTTGAGCCGGAAGTAGAACCAGTCGGTGACCCAATCAGTGTGTTCTCTTCATCAGACTGGGAGACAGTGACTACATCGATGTCCACCTGCCGGGATGTATTTCGGGTAGCCCGAGGTGCAGTAGGGAATGTCATTGTGGCCGGTGGAACATATGTTGGATCCTTTTCCGCGTCCGTGTCGTCATTAATCAGCCTAAAAGTAGGGGACACAGATTTTGATTTGCCCCTTTTGGAGTAGGTCACTTGCTTCTTAGGCGCCATGGTACTTGTGGATGTCTAATTAGTATCAAAATAAACTAATAACACACTCGAAAAGATTTTAGAACTAAGACCAAACAAAAATGAAAATCAAAAAAATTTCAGACAGTGGCTTCAGTGGCCACCTACGGTTGACATCTACAGTCTGTAGGCTGACCTATGGTCCGTGGATACCCTCCGTAGATCAGAGGTTCCAAAAAGTTGGTCTTTGATTGGAACCACGGATATGCAGAACGGTCCGTAGATTGATCTACGGACGGTAGTCCACTTCCGTGGTTCCATACTTAGTGAAATTTTCATGTGCCACAAACCACATACCTGATATACGGTCCGTAGATTGACCTACGGTTTGTAGACGGTGTCTCGTGGATGGGATTTGTGATAGGTTTCAGACATGCTTCGATTGGAAGCCCACATATTTTCCATATTCAACAATATCCTAGTCTAAGCATGTATTTCTACATAAATTATGCTTGTTCGTCATTCTAGGGGTTCCAATTACTCAATTTTTACACGTACTTTGTGCAACATAAGGAACCCTAAGTCAAAACTTACATTTAGACTTATATTTCATTGATTTTTACATACAACAAGGCAACACAATCACAATCTATCATGCCAAGGGTGCATTCATTTCTAAGTTAGCATACAATTGCAGATATTTTAATTTGCCCAAGGTGAAGGCCCAATTCCGGACTTTCTATAACAATCGATGAATAAAAATTCAAAGTGAGGGTAAAGTCTATTACCTTACAAGAATTAGGAGTGGGGTGATTATGTGATGACTCGATGCTTTCGATACCACAACTTTTCCTTTACGCACCGAGCCCGTACACCGAACATCTTGGGATGTTTTGGGGATGGGTGGAGTTTGGAGAGAAAAGGAATTTTGGGATTCTGGGGGAAAGAAAGGGAAGATTAATTGGGGAGTTGTAGAGTGATTATGGAGTGATTTAAGGGATTGGGAGGTTTAGAAACGGTTTTTGGAAGTAAATGGAGGGAGTGGGAATGATTTGAATTTGGGTGATTTTAAATAGGATGAGTCCGGGTTGGGTCAGGCTGAACTAGGGTTTGGACCCACGAGACCCCGTCTACGATACGTGGGTCCATCTACGGCCCATAGATTAGGACCGTAGATAACTTATAGACTTGGAAGATTTTAGAGACTTACCTGGGATCTACGGATGCCATTCACGGTCCGTGGTATGAAACACGGACCGTCGATGGGGTCCGTAGACCGCTGCACCAGACCTATTTCTGCAGATTCTGCTTTTCGCCACTGAACATGTAGCAACCATTAGCCCTTTCTTTTTACATTTTATGGACACTTTTTAGACACGGACCCTATGCTATGTCTAGGCAACACAAAAACAAAAATAAAACAACTATCTAAATGAGTATAGAGAAGCAACTAAACAAAGAAAACTACTAAACGAAAAACAAGAACCTATTATTAGCTAGATTTTACATCTTGGGTTGCCTGCTAAGCAGCTCTTGATTTAACGTCGCGGCACGACACATGTCTCTTAATTACTCAGACTTCATCAAGATAGAGACCTCAATAACTTCTTGCACATTTTCCGCGTTTCCCAGATAGATCTTGATCCTTTGCCCGTTTACTAGGAACCTTGTTCCTTCATTGTTTTCAAGCTCAAATGGTCCATGGGGGAGCACTTTTGTGAGTAAAAATGTCCCGGTCCATTTGGACTTGAGTTTGCCTGGAAACAAGCGCAACCTAGAGTTGAATAGAAGCACAAGATCACCCACAATGAGTTCCCGCTTTTCAATTCTTTGATCATGATACCTCTTCATCTTCTCTTTGTACAAGGCTGAAATTTCATAAGCTTTTAGGCGAAACTCATCAAGTATATTCAAGCCATTCATTCTTTGATTAGATGTGGTACCCCAATCCAAATTTAGGTTCTTCATCGCTCACATAGCCTTATGCTCTAGCACGACCGGTAAATGGCAAGACTTCCCATATACAAGTTGGTAAGGTGACATACCTATGTGGGTCTTGTATGCAGTGCGATAGGCCCATAGAGCATCATCAAAGATTCCTTGACCAATCCATTCTATTGGCATTCAAAGTCTTCGCCAAAATCTGTTTGATCTCTCTGTTGGATACTTCAACTTGCCCACTAGTCTGTGGATGGTAAGGAATGGCTACATTGTGGTGGACACCATATTTCTCAAGTAGCGCCTTGAACAACTTATTAAAAAAGTCGGAACCTCCATCACTGATAATCTCCCTCGGTGTACCAAAACTGGAGAATATATTCTTTTTCAAGAATGCGGTGACACTTTTACCTTCATTGTTGGGGAGCGGAACTGCTTCCACCCACTTCGATACATAATCAACCGCAACAAAAATATACTTCATCCCATGTGAACTCACAAATGGACCCATACAATCAATTCCCCATCCATCAAACAACTCTATCACCAATATAGGATTCATAGGAAGCTCTTGCCTCTTTGAAATCCCTCCTTCTCTTTGGCAACGATCACAAGACTTGGCGAAATCATGAGTATCTTGGTGGATGGTAGGCCAGTAGTACCTACACTGCAAAAATCTTAAGCACAGTTCGAATACCAGTATGATGCCCACCAACAGGCGATGAATGACACACCTCAAGTACACTTAACATCTCAACCTCGGGCACAGAGCGACGAATAATCCCATCAGCACAACTACGATACAAGTAAGGCTCATCCCAAAAGATTTCTTCACATCATTCATAAACTTTTTCCTTTGGTGAAAAGACAAATTCGGGGGTACCAAATTACTTGCTAAATAATTAGCAAAGTCTGCGAACCAAGGAATCAAATCATGAGAAGCAACCAATACCTGTTCATCTAGAAAAACATCATTAATTTCAGCCCTATCACCAAACTTTAGCATAGCCTCTTCCTCTAATCTGGAAAAGTGATCGTCAACTTGATTTTCGGTCCCCTTTCTATCTTTTATCACAAAATCAAACTCTTGTAGCAACAATACCCATCTAATCAACCTTGGTTTTGCATCCTTCTTGGCCACCAAATACCTCAATGCAGAATGGTCAGTATGCACTATGACTTTAGTACCCAACAAGTAGGATTGAAATTTCTCGAATGCGAAAACCACCGCAAGAAGTTCTTGTTCAGTCACAGTATAATTCTTCTTGGCTACATTTAGAGCTTTGCTAGCGTAGTAAATAGGATGAAGAATTTTTTGTCTCCTTTGTGCTAATACTACACCAAGCGCCACTCCACTCGCATCGCACATTACCTCAAATGGTTGTCCCCAATCCGGTGAAATAATGATAGGTGGAGTAACCAACTTCTCCTTCAACTCTTTAAATGCTCTCAGACAAGCATCATCAAAATCAAACTTATACTCCTTTGCGAGCAGTTTGCACAATGGATGTGCAATTTTAGATAAGTCCTTGATGAACCTCCTATAGAAACCTGCATGCCCAAGAAAACTTATAACACCTTTTATAGAGATAGGTAGTGGAAGATTTTCTATTACCTCTACTTTTGTTCTATCAACCTCAATGTCCTTCTCAGAAATCCGATGACCCAGAACTATCCCTTGTTTAACCATAAAGTGACACTTCTCCCAATTTAGCACCAGATTGTAGTCTTCACACCTTTTTAGCACCTCTGCCAAATGATCCAGATATCGATCAAAAGAGTCACCTACCACAGAGAAATCATCCATAAATACATCAATAGTGTCCTCCACCATATCAGAGAATATCGACATCATACAACGCTGGAAGGTCGCTGGAGCATTGTACAACCCAAATGGCATTCGTTTGAAGGCGAAAGTCCTATAAGGGCAAGTGAAAGTGGTCTTCTCTTGGTCATCCAGAGCTATATAAATCTGATTGTAGCTCGAATAACCAACAAGAAAACAATACCAACCCTTATCTGCAAGTCTATCCAACATCTTATCCATGAATGGCATAGGGAAATTGTCCATTTCTATCCAAGCATTTAACTTGCAGTAGTCCATGCAGACTCTCCATCCGATCACTGGCCGCATCGGAACAAGCTGGTTTCTCTCATTAGGAACCACAATAATCCCACCTTTCTTGGGCACACATTGAACAGGACACACCCAAATACTATCTGCAATGTGATATATAACTCCGACATCCAACCACTAGATGATCACCTTTTTAACTACCTCTTGCATAAGCATATTTAAACTTCTCTGGTGCTCAATACTAGGCTTGTGATCCGGCATGAGTTGGATTTTATGAGAACAGATACCAGGAGGGATCCCAATAATGTCTGCAATAGTCCACCCAATAGCTCGCTTGAACCTCTTTAATACAGAAACCAAACACTCTACTTGTCGCACATTCAAATCTACCGCAATGATGATTGGTAAAGTATCATTTTTTCCGAAGAATACGTACCTCAAATGTGATGGTATAGCCTTAAGATCCAATTTTGGTGCCTCCTCAACAAATGGTTTTACGGGTGGGACTCACAATTTTTCATGTATAACTCCAACTTCTTTGGTTTCGAACGATATTCGCACCTATCAAATGCGGCGACCAACTCATCATACTCTTCAATACCATCAGTCTCAAAGTTCATCATCACCGCTGCTAGTGCCTCAACACCCAGTCTCTCTTCAATCTGCACCTTAGACCCACTCTCAACTCTATATGTTATTGCAGATACTGATTGGAGCTCACTAATCTGCTTCATCGACCTACTGATATTGAAAGTTGCCTCTTCATTGTTCAGTCTAAACTTCATCTGCCCCTTTTCCATATCAACTAAGGCGCACCCAGTGGCAAGGAATGGTCTCCCAAGAATGATGGGAACCTCAAAATCAACCTCAAAGTCAAGAATCACAAAATCCGCCGAAAAGATAAACGACTCCACTTCCACTAGTACTTCATAGATCACACCAATGGGCCTCTTCACAGTTCTATCATCCATGAGCAACCGCATCGCAGTCGGTTTTGGATCTCCCAGACCCAATTTCTTGTAAATAGACAATGGCATCAGATTAATGCTAACACCAAGATCACACAACACCTTAGAAAAATGCAACAACCCGTTGGTACATGAGATAGTAAAGGCACCAGGATCCTCCTTTTTCTAGACAAGGGACCTTGTAGCAATAACACTACAATGTTGCAATCTATCATCATCTTAGAAGATCACTGCCCTCTTCTTTGTCACCATGTCCTTCATAAATTTTGCATACCCAGGCATTTGCTCCAAAGCCTCTATCAACGGAACATTGATTGAAAGTTGTTTCAACATGCTTATAAACCTGCGGTATTTGACTCATTCAGTCTTCTTCACTAACCTCTGTAGGAAGGGAGGTGGAGGTCTAGGTATGGGGACAACTTCCAGAGTAACCTTCACTTCTTTCTCTGTCGCATTCTCGGACTCTCCACTTACCTCGACCACATCATCATCTTTACTACTCTTAATTTCCACCCCAGATGGCATAGGTGGATCAATGGTTTGCTTACCCCCTAGAGTAGTGACTGCCATACAATGCCCCTCATTTTTTGGATTCTGGATGGTGTTGCTAGGAAGAGTGCTAGGTGGACGTGGCTTTACTGTAGTAGACAATTGAGTCATCTGCTGCTCAAGATGCTTGATTGACACTGCATGGGCATCATCTTTTTGACCAATGCCAGACAAGTCATTTCTCATCTCCTTCACATTCTCATCAGTTGCATCAAACCTCTTCATCATCTTCTGGATCATATCCTCAATACGTGACATACTACTTCCAGCTTCCCTAGGACCAGATTCCCGTTTTGAGGGCGAACATAAGGTCCAACCCGATCATTTTTATTGCCACAGTTATTTCGGCTTTAGTTGTTGTCGCGATAGAAGTTCCCATCTCGGACATATTGACCATCTCGGTTGTAGTTTCCATAGTTCCGACCTTGATTTCCTTGATCTTGGCGCCAATTATCCGTATTGGAACTTTGGGACTTTGGTCGAAAATCCCCCGTCTGCTCATTCACCGCATAAGCATCCTCTTCAAAATAATACTTCTCTGTCGGTGGTGGAGTTCTAGTGAAATAGTTCACATCATTTACCTTCTCCATTCCTCCAGTCACATGCTTTAACACAAACTCTAGTTCAATTCTCATCTGTGCCATATCCTCGCGAATCTTATCTGTGGGCTGGTTGTTTGTAGCTTGAATGGAAAATGTGCTCCTTCCAGTGTCTGACTTTCTAGTGCTCCAAGCTTTATTATTTGCGATATCTTCTCTATTTTCTCTGTAATTTATGCAAAAGTGAATTCACCATACGAACCTCCCGCAATAGTATGAAGCACTGCCTTACCATTATCATCCTGTCCTCGGTAGAAGTACTCCTTCGGCGACTCATCATCAATACGGTGATTTGGGACACCCCTCATGAAGGCAGTGAACCTATCCCAAGAACTACTCACAGACTCTCCAGGTAATGCTACAAAGTTGTTGAGTTTATCCTTCTTGTTCAACTTCTTGGACACGGGAAATAATCTTGCTAAAGACTCTGTCAATTTCTCCCACGTATAGATGGAGTTGTAAGGGATTTCATTGTACTACACCGCGCAACTCCAGTTAATGATAGGGGGAACTCACGCAATCTAATGATATTCATATCCCAATCCGATCGACCTATACAACTTTTGTAAACATGATTAAGTTTGGCTATGTGAGCATATGGATCATTCTTTGGAAACCCCGCAAACAAGACCCTCGTTGTAAGCATCTCCATCAAGCTACTGGTCACCACAAATGTATGCCTCTGAGGTAGAAGCGGTAGGACAAGAGGTCCATCAGAATCGGCAATATTAAGGTTGACCCTGAAATTTTCATGCAGACGTGGTCCTTGTGGTTCCAATGCCCTCAGTGCATCTCCCAATCTATTCTCAACTGGAGCCTGATTATTCGTATCAATTACCCTCCGAGGTTGCAATCCAACACCTTCATCTAACTCTCCCCCAATTGGGTTAACCGAAACTCCTTGATTATTCATTCTCCACAAAGTTCTATTCAGTTTGGGATCGTAGGGAGTAAGTGGTTCGCCTTGGCTCCGTGTACTTGGCATACACTAGAGTAAGACTCTGAGAGAGACAAAAACAAAAGAAAAAGTAAAATTAGGAAATATTTTACTAAAGTTCAATAACGTAGTTAAACTTAATCTTAAAGCCAAATTCCCCGGTAGCGGCGCCAAAATTTAATACGCTCAAATTACACCTCCCTAAAGAAGCATAAGTGATCGTTATCAAGTAAAGAACCCAACTTGTAGGTTGGGATCGATCCCACAAGGAATATGGTTTAGACTTAACGTTAACCAACAATTATATTCGTTTAGTCAATGTATTTCCGAAAACAAGTAATTAAAGGTGGGGGGAATATGTGAAACAAATTCAGGAAATTATGTAAATAATCAATAAGCAAGATTCAAACTTTAGTTGTTATCAAGCTGAGAAAGTAACTAGGGTGTACGCGTTCCCCATAAGCTCATAACGCGGTAATCCTAGTAATAGTAATCCTTTCCTAGTGTATTACATGCAAAGTGATAAGTTAGGTATCTCTAAATCCTTGGTCCGGCATCTAGAGAATTTCACCCCGCACATTGGTCTAACTACGTGTGTATAATTTACTAACCCTTACCTTTACCTCATATTAGACATCACATCGATATATGGCTTAGTTTTCACCCTTGCACCAATCGACATTAGACTATTAGATAGTATCACATTAAATCTATGTTGATAATTATTTTCTTATTAACTACGTCCTTTGGTCCGGCAAGTAGCAACAAGACGAGTTCTAACGCGTGCACTCATTAAAAAGACTTCTAAACGAAATAATTATCAATGCATGCAACAACACTATTCAAGAATTTCATAGTTACTATTCATACTTTGTATAGTCGCTCATGGTTCCCACAACCCTAGTTGTGGATTTAGTTACCCATATTAGTAAGAACACAATTCATATTTTTAGAAGAAGAAATCATGAACTTACGTAATGAGAATGGTAAACCCAGAATTTCAACTGGAATTTCCAAACCAAAATTTTTAAAACAAACTTAGGAAATTAAGAATTGCTAAAATTGCAAGTTAATCTCTAAACCCAAAAACTAGAATAAAAGTAATGGAGTCTAACCCCCAAAAACGAGGTTTACATGCCCTATATATAGAAAAATAAGTCCTAACTAAAAAGGAAATGAAATAAGGAAATAATGTTTCAGGACGCGGTTTCGATCGATGATCCAGACCTACGGACCGTGGATTGATCTATGGTCTGTAGGTCCCTTCCGTGACTCAGGATTTGGGCAAATTTCTAACTTTAAAAGCATGAAATCTTTGAACCAAACGACGGAACACCAATACGGACCGTGGATTGATCTATGGTCTGTGGATTCTACTCCGTAGCTCTATACTTAGAATCTTCAAAATCAGGTATTGGAACCCCTCTCTAAATCATTTGACGGATCAACAGTACGGTCTGTATATCAATCTATTGTCCGTCGATTGCAACCATGGCTCCACACTTGATCAAGAATTCCCGATTTTCCTTCAAGCCTTGCTTGCCCATCTATGGAGCGTGAATGGACCTACGGTCCGTGGATCACCTCCGTAGATGCCCTTTTCTGCAAATCCTTTAGCTGTGCCTTTCAGTTTCCACGTCTGAACATATTTCTTGCAAATATGAGAAAAATACATAAAAATCAATACAAAATGGCTCTAGACACACACAACTCTTAAGTGAAATGTGTTTAAAATATCGTAAACTCACAGTATATCAAATATTACATTCCAATGTGCATAGCACCAAACCAATTGAACTACGTGCACCTCCCTTTTCATTGTATATACATTTTAGTTAATTCTTTCAATGAGTAGTGTCAGGTGATAACCCGTGAGTCTTATTAAATCTTCCCTTGCCAAGTTTGAATCTTTAAAGTACCCTTCACTGTATAAATGAGTCCCAATGAAAGCTCTTTGTACACCGTATGATCTTCCATAGTCAACGACATTGATTTTCTTGATTCTACTCTCTTATTACCTCCTCATCCAAAAAAAAATTGTCTAATTTTTTACTCTTCCCCTCATTTTCCGACATTGAATTACCATTTTTAGCGTCCGCCTTCTTTTTGTTTTTTCAATTTTCCTCATCTTCGTTATCATGGACATTATCAGTTTAAAAACTCTTCCCTTCTATGTTTGCACAAGGCATAGACAAATACTTTCCATATTTTCCCAATAATTAGCATGCTAAAGTCTATTAAAATGTCATTGTTGATAGATTGTGCTGGACTAACAAAACACAAACTAGACTAAAATGTCATTGTATTTATAATGGAAAACTTTATCTCAAGGCAAACGTAATTTAAATTTTATATTTAAAAAAGTAGAATAGTTATCGAACAAACTTTTGCATTATGATGCAGGTGAAACTTGTATACAACAGATAAAGATATGAGTAATTATATTGAAGATAATGAAAAGTTTTTGCTTCGAGACAAAATTAATCAAAATTTATAACATAAAAAAGTAGAATTACCTATCATATTTCTTTGTTATGAAATTCTTCTCCAATTTTTTCTGAATCCTTCTTAAAGCAATATAAAGTAAAGTATTGATTTATATTTATTTTATGATTTTCCTAAAATAAATATTGGTTACTATTGTCTAGTAAATTTTTGTTTTTCTTACATACTAACCAAGTCATGAAACAAAAGGGAGGCAGAGGAAGGGGAAAGACCAGAGATAGAGGAGCGAAGATAGCCATTATGCATTTGTTCAGTTAAGTTTAACATCAACCATTATTTTTCGGACTAAAATGATCATATTTTTTTATATATGAAGGACTATTTCAATTAAGTGGTATATATGAGGGACCATAACTTACTACTCAGCGGAAGACTGGCACTCGGTAACCATTGTTGGCCCCAAGCGAACCCTTGGCCTAACTTACTACTCAACAGAAGACTTAAATGACAACAAAATAGTCTCAAAAATTTAAGCTCAAGGACTAACATAAAATGTCTTAAAAGAACATTAAACTAGCCAATATAGCAACACAAGATTCAACATAAGTCAATAACAAGAAAATGAGAAATGAACTAACTAACTGTCTATGAAGCCTCTAAGAATTGAGATGGATGTCGGGACACGGCCCACAACATCCTAACAAACTAACTATAGAATAGTAAAAAGGGGTCCACTGAAAGCAAGGAGGGTCACCAACAACTCTGAAGCTCAACTAAAATCAATGAAGCGCTGGATGCTGATCATGGTTACTTGTATCTGCATTATAATAATGACGCATGCTAAATGGTGTTAGTACATTGAATGTATGAGCATGCAAGGGGAATTCAAAACAATACATAAGCTTGAACTAGAATCTGAATGAAACACTTACCTCAACTTTACTCAAACTCATGGGTACTCAACTCAAATGCAAAATTAAACAACATAAAAGATGCAGTTTATATGAAGCATTTAAAATAGTAAGAAACAATATAATATACATATAGAATAAAGTAATATAACTTTGTGGGAGTTTCTCTAACCAACAACCATCACTATGAGCTATGTGATGATACTGCGTCTCGCCCACGTTGCCAGAACTATCCTATAACTTGCCGGGATATAGAAGGCCTCAACTAAGTTGATCCACTAGTCTATCCTAAAAATCACTAAGGAATCATCTAAAAAGTATGACCCTTTTCTACCCACGTTAGCTACATAGTTTATGGAGACAATGAGTTGTTATGAATTGTCCCCACATCGGTGCTCAATACTGCTTCCAAAATACTCCGCTCATAGGTTAAAAAAATAAAAACCCTTTCTGTGGTTTGAGATAATTACTCAAAAATTAGCTCAAAGGCTCTCTTGGAAATCAGTGTTTCCTCTCTTGTTTAGATGTGAAAAACATTTACTCTTTGGGAATACTTAGTTCCCATATACTCTTTTTGAAGAAATGAACTTCAACGGTTACTCTTACTTAACTCAAAATTAAAGTCTTAAAACAAGATTAAAACATTTGTAAAAGGCTACTTGAAAGGACTCTAAGAACTTTCTATACTAGGGTCTTAACTTTTGTTGAATTTGAATTTATGAATTGAAGGTTATGATTCATGTTTATGGATGATTTCTTGGTGTTTAGAAGTCATTTGGAGTAGTTAGAATCGATAGGAAGTGTTAGTAAACTTTAGAAGAACTCAAACGGGCCAACCAATGAAAACTAGGTTGGGACAGACGGCCCTGACGCAATGCTGGCCCCACACGCCAGCTTCAAAGTTCAGAGAGCCATTTCTTGCCCACTTCTGGCGCGCCACCCAAGCCTCTTTGATGCTAAGGGTGAGCGTCGCGCCAGCATCCCCCCTGGAAAAACTAATGAATTTTTGCTCTTTCTTTATGACTTTAATTAGATTAATTTCGATTCTTTTTCTCAATCTCTCTTTAGATTCAGGTACCCAAAAGATATACACAAGAATGTAACTAAAAGAAAATCTAATAATAAACACTAAACTCTCAAGAGCTTCTCAATATCATCCCAAATTCAGGAACGAAAGTAATTCCAAAACATAATTCAAGAACATCAAATTCTCAATCATTTAGGATGAAAATACACTAAATTAAACATGTTTGGCGTGTGGGTGAACAAATCCAATGCTATGTAAACTCACATACCTTGTAGGATCAAATCCTTGGCGAAATCCGCAATCAATTCCTCAAGAAATCGACTAATCTAGACCTTTTTTTCTCCTTTTTCCTCTTGCGTTCTTTCTCTAAGAAAACCCTAGCGTGATTTTCAATTGTGTTAACTGAACCAATTCAGTTTAGACCCCAATTTAATTACCAAGAATGAATTTTATTAATTGGGTAGTGAAAAGACCATAATACCCTCTTAACATCCGGTTTTAACTTTCCTTTTCTAGACAGCCGCACCTTTGAACTGGCATATATATCTCATACGAACTCGAAATTGAGTAAACTTAGTGGTGTTGGAAAGATAATACAAAGATATTTCCTACGGTATCTTGTAGTAAACCTAACTGATCCTGATCTAGGAGTTATTGTTGTTTGAAGTTGACCCAAAACTCATACTTAGATTAACTTTGTCAAACTTTCCAACTTTGATTATTTCCAAAAATGATTTCTTTCTAATTCTAAGTCTTTATAGTAGCGGGGTGTTACAATATCTCCCCCTTGGGAACATTCGTCCTCGAATGAGATTATTCTTAGTAGGCTAAGGTGTAACATTTAACATCTAGCTCAACACCCAACAAGCAAAATGTAAATACAACAATCCAACTTAAAATAAATGCCAAGAAAAGGATTAGTACCTTAATTTGGGACTTCTCCGGATTTGAAGAGATATGGGTATCTCTTCTTCATATTCTCCTCAGCTTCCCAAGTGGCTTACTCAACAAACTGATTTCTCCATAGAACTTTGACTGATGCTACCTCTTTTGTTCTCAACTTGCGAACTTGGCGATCTAGAATCTGAACATGAATCTCCTCATAAGACAAGCTATCCTTGATATCAATATCTTCAGTAGGTATGATAAGTGAATGATCTACCATTCACTTCTTCGACATGGAAATATGAAATACTGGATGAACTGCTGCTATCTCTTGTGGTAGCTCCAAGGCATACGCTACATTAACGATCCTCTTTGATATTCTATAAGGGCCAATACACCGGGGACTGAGTTTCATTTTTTTAAAAATCTCATAACCCCTTCATTGGTAAAACTTTTAAGTATACCCAATCTTCTACTTCAAACTCTAACTCCCTCCTCCTAACATCAGTATAAGATTTCTAACGACACTATATTGTTTTCAACCTCTCTGGAATAACCTTCACTTTCTCCATAGCTTGATGAACTAAGTCTGGTCCTATCAACCTAGTTTTACCAACCTCGAACCATCCAATAGCAGATCTGCATCTTCTCCCATAAAGAGCCTCATATGGAGCCATTTGGATGCTAGAGTGGTAACTATTGTTATAAGAAAACTCAATGAGAGGTAGGTGATCATCCCAATTACCTTTGAAATCAATCACACAGGCCCTCAACATATCTTCTAAGGTCTGAATAGTGCGCTCTGCTTGACCATCTGTCTAAGGATGAAAAGGAGTACTAAAGTTCACCTTGGAACCCAAGCCATTCTAAAAAGATTTATGGAACTGTGCAATAAATCATGCACCTCTATCTGATATAATCGAAACAGGGACTCCTTGAAGTCTTACTACCTATTAAATGTATAACTTGGCATAATCCTCTGCTGAATGGGTAGTCTTTACTGGCAAAAAGTGGGCTGATTTGGTCATTCGATCCACAATCACCCAAAGAGAATCATGTTGCATGCGAGACCGTGGCAATCCCATAAAGAAATCCATATTAATCATCTCCCACTTCCATTCCAAAAGTTCTATATTCTGAGCCATACCACCAGACCTTTGGTGCTCTACTTTAACTTGTTGACAATTTGGGCATTTAGCAACGAACTCAGCAATACCTTTCTTCATAATATTCCACCAATATACTTATCTCAAGTCACAATACATCTTTGTGTAACCTGGATTAATGGAATATATGGAGCTATGAGCTTCCTCCATGATCCGCTCTTGGAGTTCATCCATCCTTGGTACCTAAAACCTACCTTGATACCTCAACATGCCATCTCCCCCGTGTTCAAAATCCATCACTTTTTGCTTATGAACAATTGCCTTTAATTCAAGAAAAAAAGGATTTTGGTCTTGCTTTTCTTTCACTTCTGATAGTAATGATGATTCAGCCCCATTCATCACCACTACTCATCCTTCTGTGGAATCCATTAATCAAACTCCTAATCATGCAAGTCTGTGCACATATTTAGCTAACTATCTCATATTCTTCATCAACATGGGGAGTACTACACATAGACAACCTGCTCTCAAGGCATCAACTTTAACATTAGCCTTACCTAGGTGATAGAGGATACTCATTTCATAATCCTTGAGTAACTTCAACCACCTCCTCTGTCTAAGATTATGCTCTTTCTGACTAAATGAATATTGAAGGCTCTTGTGATCGGTGAATACATCTAAATGAACACCATAAATATAATCACGCCATATTTTCAAAGCAAGCACTATGGCAGCAAACTCAACATCATGGGTTGGGTAATTCTTCTCGTGAACTTTAAGCTGTCTGGAGGCATAAGCTATATCTTTACCATTCTGCATTAACACACAACCCAAACCAACTCTGGACGCATCACAATATACTACAGGTCAATACTAGGGCAGTAGTCAACCTTTTTTTCAATTCCTGAAAGCTTTTTTCATAATCTTCAGGCCATTGAAACTTCACCATTTACTGAGTCAACTTGGTCAAAGGGGATGCAATAGATGAGTACTCCTCTACGAACCTTCTATAATATCCAGCCAACCCTAAGAAGCTCCTAATATCAATTGGAGATGTGGGTCTAGGCCAATTATGCACTGCCTCTATTTTTAGAGTATCAACTCTAATTCCATCATCGGAAACAATGTGGTCTAAGAATGCCACAGACTCAAGCTAAAACTTACATTTATAGAACTTAGCATATAACTCTCTATCCTTTAGAGTTTAGAGAACTATTCTGAGATGACTAGCATGATCTTCCTCATTCCTCGAATAAATTAGTATGCCATCAATGAATATGATGACAAACATATCTAAATAAGGCTTCAATACTCTATTCATAAGGTCCATGAACGCTGCATGCATATTAGTTAAACCGAAGAACATGACCAGAAACTCATAATGACCATAATGGGTTAGGAAAGTTGTCTTTGGAATGTCACATTCCCTTACTCTTAACTGATGGTAGCCAGATGTGAGGGCTATCTTAGAGAAACAAATGGCACCCTAAAGCTAATCGAAGAGATCATCAATTCTCGAAAGAGGATACCTATTCTTGATAGTAACCTTGTTCAACTTACGATAGTCTATACACGTTATAAGAGAACCATCCTTCTTCCTTACAAATAAGACCAGAGCGCCCCATGGTGAGATACTTGGTCGAATATAGCCCTTTTCAAGGAGATATACTGCTCTTTTAACACTTTCAATTCTCCTAGAGCCATTCTATATGGAGGAATAGATATTGGACAAGTATCGGAAAGAACATATATACCAAAGTCTATTTCACTCTCAGAAGGGACTCTGGGAAGATCGTCTGGAAAGACCTCCAGAAACTCACTCACAACTGGAAGTGACTCAATAGGAGGAGTCTCAACACTAGAATCATTAATTTGGACTATGTGATAGATACACCCCTTGGAAACTAACTTTCTCACCTTAAGGTACGAAATAAAATAACCTTTACGCACTGCTGAACTACTCATCCACTCAATGACTGGCTCATTAGAAAATTGAAACTTAACAACTCAAGTTCTACAATCAAAGGAGGCGTAATAGGCATGAAGCCAGTCTAAATAACATCAAAATCTACCATGTCTAACTCAACTAAATCAACCATGGTGCTCTTGTGATTGATGGAAATGGTAGAATCATGGTAGACTCTCTCAGCTAGAATAGACTCACCAATAGGTGTAGAAACACTAAAAGGCTCAAAAAGTTTCTCAGGATGAGCATCATAATTCATCGCAACATAGGAGTCACAAAAGATAGACTTGCTCCTTGATCATATCAGTGACAACATCTGGAGAATTCTCTTTCTCTTGAAGACTAGTGATCGCATATAGGCAGTTTGCTCCTCCGCCAGTACCTGAAGTAGCTTCTCTAGGTGCAGCCCTGCCTAGTGGAGCAATTGAAGAAGATTGGGTTGTGCTGCGCCTATTTCCATTTCCCTGCTTATTCTTAGGACACTCTTTCATGAAGTGACCCTCTTAACTGCAGTTCAAACATCCAGTAGAGCCATCGCGACAAGCACCTAGATGGTTCCTACCACACTTAGCACATGTAGGAGCCCAATTACCTCCATATGCTACACTACCCAAAGACTGAGCAGATCTAGCTCTGAAATTTTGTGAATTCTGACTATTATACTCACTTTTGTTCCTTGGTGCAGGTGCACTAGCAGATGGTGTATCATACCCCTTTTGATTATGTTGAAAGGAAGAACAATTCATATTACTTATTTGCTGCCCGGAATCATTCCCTATCTTAGCTTTCTTGTTTCTCAATTCTTTTATATCCCTCAACTTCTCTATCTCAACCTGCAACACATATACCATATGTCTCGCTATGTCCATGTCCCCTATTAGCATAGTTGCCTTGCCTTCCTTACTTGACATACAAGACAATCCAGCAACAAACAAATTTATCCTACTCTTCATATCCACAACCATCTCCGGAGCATATCAGGAAAGTTAGGTGAACTTCAAACTGTACTAATGAACAATCATGGGTTCCTGCTTAAAGGTAAGTAATTTCGATACCTTGGCTTCTCTCAGTTCACAAGGAAAAAAATGCCCAAGAAAGAACTCTTGAACATAGCTCAACTCAAAATCGGTGCATCCTCAGCCCTGGCCTTCTTCAACTGGTCAAACCAACTACTAGCAACACTCTTCAGTTGATAGGCAGCTAGTTCCACTTGCTCAACATCAACAACGTGTATAACCTCAAACGTTTTCTGCAATTACTCTACAAAGTTCTTTGGATCCTCAGTAACACTCGATTCAATGAAGCTTGGAGGATACATCCTCAAGAACTCATGAATCCTTGAAGTATCAGCCACTTCATGTCAAGCCCCTCTTTGTTGCCCAACCTGGTTAGTCACAAATTGACTTATCATTCAGATTGCTTCCCAAAATTCAGCATTAGTGATCTCTCCTTAGGGTTGCACTTCTGGTGCATTAGGTACCCTTTACTCCTCAATGTTCCTCCTACCAGAACGACCTCAGACAACTCTTCGTGGAGGCATGATCTGAGAGACATGCGCAAGCACGAGTTAGAAGGAAACTTTATAGAGATTAACTCTATCGCACAACATGAATATGAAAGAAAGTGAGATAGTTCCTAAATGTTGCACCCTCTTAATAATAGATGTGGCACGCTTCACACCGATAACTAGGACTCTTCAAACACATCTTCATAGACTCTCGAGGACTCTTGAACTCTATGCTCTGATACCAAGTTTGTCACGCCCCAAGCCTACACCCTCGGTGGGATTGGCACTTTAGAACCATTGCTTGCCCCAAGCGAACCCTTGGCCTGGCTTACTACGCAGTGGAATACTTAAATAACAAGAAAATAGTATAAAAAAGGTATACTCATGGAATAACTTAGAATGTCTTAAAAAGAACATTCAACTAGCCAAGATGGCAACACAAGATTCAACATAAGCCAATAACAAGAAAAATTAAAAGGGAACCAACTAATTGTCCATGAAGCCTCTAACAACTGAGATGGACATCGGGACAAGATCCACAACATCCAAATGAACTAACTATAAAGCAGTAAAAAGGGGTCCTCCGAAAGGGAGGAGGCTCACCAATAAATCTGAAGGTCAACTAGAATCAACAAAGCGCTGTATGCTAATCTTGGTTAGCTGTATCTGTAACATAACAATGATGTTGGCCAAACGGCGTCAGTACATTGAATGTACGAGCATGCGAGAATAATTCTAAATAATACATAAGCTTGAACTGGAATCTGAAATAAACACTTACCTCTACTTTACTCAAACTCATGGATACTTTACTCAAATGCAGAATTAAACAACATTAAAGATGCAGTTTATATGAAGGATTTAAAATAGTAATAAAGAACTCAATATACATATATAATAAAGTAATATAACTTTGTTGGAGTTTCTCTAACCGACAACCATCACTATGAGTTATGTCATAATACAACGTCTCGCCTATGCTGTCAGAACTGTACTATAACTTGTCGGGACATAGAACGTCTCAACTAAGTTTATCCACTAGTCTATGCTAAAAGGCACTAACGAATCATCTAAAAAGTATGACCCTTTTTTACCTACGTTGGCTACATGCTTTATGGAGACATTGAGTTTTTATGAACTCGTCTTCACATCGGTGCTCAATACTGCGTCCAAAATACTCCGCTCATAGTTTAAAAAAAAAAAACCCTTTCTGTGGTTTGAGATAATTACTCAAAAACTAGCTCAAAGGCTCTCTTGGAAATCAGTGTTTCCTCTATTGTTTAGATGTGAAAAACATTTACTCTTTGGGAATACTTACTTCCCATATACTCTTTTTGAAGAAATGAACTTCAATTGTTACTCTTACTTAACTCAAAATTCAAGTCTTAAAACAAGATTAAAACATTTGTAAAAGGCTACTTGAAAGGACTCTAAGAACTTTCTAGACTAGGGTCTTAACTTTCCTTGAATTTGAATTTATGAATTTATGAATTCAAGGTTATGATTCATGTTTATGGATGATTTCTAGGTGTTTAGAAGTCATTTGGAGTAGTTAGAATCTATAGGAAGTTTTAATAAACTTTAGAAGAACTCAAACGGGCCAAACAATGAAAACCAGGTTGGGGCGGACGGCCCTGGCGCATTACTGGCCCCACGCGCCAGCCCCAAAGTTTAGAGAGCCATTTTTGGTGCACTGTTGGCGCGGTGCCCCATCCCGCCTAGCACTATGGGGGTGCGTTGTGCCTGCTTCCCCTTAGGCAAAACTGACGAATTTTTTCTCTTGTTTTCTGACCTTAATTCGTTTAATTTTGATTCTTTTTCTCGATATCTATTTAGATTCAAGTGCCCAAAACATATACGCAAGAATATAACTCAAAGTAACTCTAATAATCGACATTAAACTCTCAAGAACTCCTGAATCTCATCCCAAATTCAAGAACGAAAGCAATTCGAGAACACAACTCAAGAACATCAAATTCTCAATCTTTTTATGATGAAAATACATTGAAGTAAACATGTTTAGCGCGAAGGTGAACGAAACCAATGCTATGTGAACTCACATTGCTCGTAGAATCAAATCCTTGGCGAAATCCGCAATCAATTCCTCAAAAAAATCGACGAATCTAGACCTTTTCTTCTCTTATCTCCTCTTGTGTTCTTTTTCTAAAAACCCCTACGTGATTTTCAATTGTGTAAATTGAACCTATGCAGTTTAGACTCAATTTAATTACCAAGAACGAATTCAATTAATTGGGTAGTAAAAAAAACATAATACCCTCCTAAAATCCAGTTTTAACTTCCCTTTTCTAGACAACCCCAACTTCGAACGGGCATATCTTCCTCATACAAACTCGAAATTAAGCAAACTTGGTGTCGTTGGAATGATAATTCAAAGATATTTCCTACAATATCTTGTATAACACATAACTCATCTTAAGGTAGGAGTTATGGTCGTTTGAAGTTGACCCAAAATTCTTACATAGCTTAACTTTGTCAAACTTTCCAACTTTGATTATTTCCAAAAAAAGGTTTCTTTCTAATTCTAAGTCTTTCTAGTGGCGGGGTGTTACAGTGGACATCCACACTATAATATTTTATAACACATGCAAATAATATTAATTATTATCTCCTAACCAATTATTTTGTTTAACCTGCACACTGCCCACCCGTGCTCCAATTTTTTGGGGCAAATTAATTGCTCTCTTTGGTAAAATTTATTGTTCCTTGAAATTATATTTTATCAATATTCTTAGTCATAGTACTCCCTCCGTTCCTTTTATAAGATCCTTACTATAAATAGTTTGTCCACAATACTTGTCATTTCGTAAAATCAATGCATAAATTACAATATTCTTCCTATTTTATCTCTGCGAGTTATTAGCCTTGAAAATATACATTTGACCAACATAGATAAACAAAGTGAATAATTCATATTCATTGGTCAAATTAATTAATTAAAATAAATTAATTTATATTTATTGATTGAAAAGTTTACTTCAAAAAAAATTAAGGGTAGAGTAGTAAAGCTACTTATGAAATAAAAAATGGTGACATATAAAGAGAAATGGCGGGAGTATTATAAATGGTAAATGTTTTGTCTTCTTCCGTTGTGGTACAAAAGTTACTCTTGACATTACACTAATTTCTGGTGTCTTCCTCCAATTTGATCAATTTTCAAAGCTAAATTTAATTAAATTAATACACAACTTAAAATACAATTTAGATATTCATATATTACACAAAAAGTACTATAAATTCATCTCATATTAATATGCTAATGAAATATATCTTACAATGTTGCCTAAAGTTCATATAATTTAACTCTTAAAAGATGAAACATGACAACTATTTATATATTTGAAATAAATCTCTACAACCAAACATATCATGAAAATTTTGTATGCTTATAAATATACACACAAAGTTCTTATAAATAAATAATTGAAAATATAAATGTATTAATAAGTTTAAAGTGCAAGGAAGTTATAATAGTATGTGTTATGAAGTATTTGTGGAATTTAAAATTTTAATTTATCTATTAGTAATTACTCCCTCTGTCCAACAATACGTGTAGACTATTGACTTTGCACACTTCTTAAGAAACTATGTTGGAGAACTTTTACCAACAACAACATATCCAGTAAATCCCACAAGGTGGGGTTTGGAGAGGATATGATATACCCAGACCTTACCCCTACCTCGTGGAGGAAGAGAGATTGTTTCCAAAACACCTCAACTAAAGTAACTTGTACAAATCAATGTTAAAAAAAAACATACAGATGCAATACAAACATAACAAATAATAACGAAATCATTACGTAGCTTTAAAGTCTATCAAATAAAAGATGATAGAGGGGAACCGATTAAAGGAACCTACTAGGAATGAAAGAATAGAACGGTTCTTTGTGTGGTCAATTATTTAACTAGAATTTGGAACTGCAACATGAAGTACGCATGCTAGTGACTGCCACTAGTTACTGCTCAAGGAATCCCCCATAAACATGAAATTTTTGCCTCTGATGTTTTGAAGAGAATTTCACCATTGAACCTACTTACACAATAATTCATACAAATGCATTTAAACAATTCTTTGATAATAAATATATAAGTTGCAATTTGAACTGCTGATTCTGTTCAAATTTGTGTACAAAACCATGGCATTGCATAGTAAATTTGATATATATTGAATATCAACCAATCTGTCACGATCCAAGCCTATACCCTGGACGTGGTCGGCACTCAAAAATTATTGTTGGCTCCCAAGCAAATCCTCATCATGGCTAACTACAAGCAGAAGACTAACTAAAGCATACAGAAACATCAAACTCAAAGAAATGTGTAACAACAATTTACTCAATCTCAACCCTCTCTGAATGTACTGAATATAAAATATAAATTTTAAATAAGACATCTAAACTGTAAGACTCTAAAAAGTTGCCTATCTATGAAACCTCCACCTTATAAAGATGAATGTTGGGAAAAGACCCAGAACACCTCAATATGTTACTACTAACAACTCATAAAAACTAGAGTCCTCAAAAAGCATGGAGACCTTACTCAAAAGCTGGCGAGCGGATGAAATGATCTCAACAAAATTCTTGTTGAGGATCCTAAGTACCTCAATCTACATACTAAAAAGATGCAAGTTGAATTAAATCATTACATTGGATGTACAAGTATGTAATTTAGTTGAATAACAATTAACTGAATTGAAAGTATGAAGGTAACTAAATTGAAATATATAGTATAAATCATAATGAAAACCATTTAAGTTCTTACCGTAAGAATGTGTTAATAGCAAATACTAAACTGAAATATGTATATAAAAGTATATATTTACTTTACTTTACTGGGATGTTTTTCTAACCGGTAACCATCACTATGAGCCTTGTGATGATACAAAATGTTACCCACTTTGCCAGAGCTTCACTTTACAAGGCAATATCTAAGAAGCTCAATCAAGAAAGTTGATAGAAACCAACCTCAATGCCGAACACGAGTTCTCCGAATCCACTGCACACGATCTATCCGCTTTTGAAACTTTCATGACCCAAAGTACACCCCAGACGTGACATGGCATATCAGACCTCGAGAGGCCTTACACAAGCGACTTAGCATACAACATACAAGATAATAGAATATCAAAAGATTTTAAAAGACAATTTCAAAACATAAGAGTTATAAAATGTAGGAGAAGTCTCACATAGTATCAAAGCCATCTAATATATCAAGAGTGATTGGGACGTAACCCGTACATCACATACAATACTAAAAAGAAGTAAAGACAATAAGCAATAAATTTTGGTCCTTGGAATATGAGGACTCTCCAATCTTAAACTCTACTATAGTGAACTCTAGCCACTTGGATGCGAAATTGGAGTGTTGGACCCTACATTTGTATAAGAATGTAGGCAAGAGTATGGGTTAGTACAAAAATGTACCAAGTATGATAGCCATGCTTAAAAGTATGAAATCATGTTAAAAGGGACCTTTTCATGACATGCAATGACCAAGCTAAATCATGAGATAAAAGGTTAAGAAAAAGTAAATCCTAAAAATGGTCAATGCAAGCTAACATCTTTAAAATATTCATGAGATACTTCTTCAAGTAACCTTAGTTTATTCTTGTGGGAGATTTACCTTTAACCGATTTTAAGACAATGTGAGCTATTAACATGAAATTTGGTGTCTACCCCACACCGAAAAGGGGTTACCTACCTTCAAATGTATGACCATGAACTTATAGCTTAAGTGTATTCACTAGCTAATGTCTATCTAGGACAATCATCCAATGGGGGCACTTAGGTATGGGATAAGGAGATTTCTCCTAGAAACTCGACCTTAAGGTACGATAGAGCTTCCATCTCAATATCCTCTTGGTGCTACGAGTAAATCCCACGTAATAGTCTTTAATCTTAACTTGTCTTATTTTCCATGGAAAGGCACATCAAATACACAATCCAAGCTAAAGTCATACTATCATCCATGGAGAGGTACAATTAAGCAACCAATCCAAGCTAGGTTTCATTAGAATACCTCCTTAATCTTTATTCGAAGTTTAGTTGAGAAACCCTTTCAACTCTAAGAATCCTTTATGTGAGAAAACCTTTCACAATCATGCCTTCATGTGTATATGATAAATCCTTTCACAACACAACAACATCATGCATGTTTTTACTCTCAAAGCAACTTAAATCGTTTTTCATCAATTTCATAAAGAACATGCATATCTTCATAAACTAATCTTTCATGATACAAAAACTTCATCATATGATCAATTATAGAAAACATGAATTTCACATGGGTTCATGGTGATTCAACTTAGAAACATGTAATTTCTTTAATTCATGAATAAAAATCCATAAATCAATCTATAATATCATAATTGAAAAGAACCCATGAGATTAAGTAAAAACCCTATCTCCCATCGGAGATCTTACCTTGTGAAAATAGGAGAATTTAGTAACCCTATGGACGAAAGGACTCCATAGGTGAATACTATTATACCTTGATGTCAAAATCTTGAAATGAATGGTGGAATTGGAGACGTGACTTGATACCCTAGCTTTCTTCTTCAAACTTTAGAGAGAGAAAAAATTGAGAGGATGACTTGATCTTCATTTGGGAATTTGAGAGAATGAATTCAATTGGGTGATTTTGGGGGTAAAACTGTTTATATTAGGCCTAGGATAGAAGGTAAAACGACATAGTATTGGGTTATAATAATTAGGAAAAGACCCAAAAGCCCTTCTTAAAATTAATTGCCAACCTCACCAACGGCCAAACCTACGGTCCGTTTGTCAGATCACGGACCAGTACAATAAAAACAACTTTTAGTGTTAATAAATAGATACATTAATAAGGAGTGCTAAAGTCTTTACCGACATTATTAAGTACCATTCAATCCAATGTCACTAAAGGCTTTAGGGGCATATACAACGAGTGCTAATTACCACTAAAAATACATATTTAGCAGAAATTAAGATATTAATGTTAATTAATTACCGCTAAAGATCATATTTAAAGTAGTGGACCATAATGGTTTATCGTGGGTAAGATCAGAGACCACTGATTTTTGATTCCCAACAACGGACCTATGTACAGTCCGTGGGTCCACCTACGGGTTGTACATCTAGGCCGTGAGTCTTAACTTCTAACTCTAAAATTTCTCCAAGTCTAGGACTCACCTACGAGACCTGCCTATGACTCGTTGATATGACAATGAATCGTCCTGGTGAACCGTATAAAAGTAATAGAACTTAACACTTTTAAAAAGTTGGACTACCCACTAATGGAGCTACCTACTGATCGTGTGTCAGTCTACGGGCTGTTGGTGGCTATGTTGGTAGTGGCACCAGATCCTAAAAAAAGCTGCAATTTCATATCATTTTGAATTCGAGGTGTTACATTATCTCCCCCTTGGGAACATTTGTCCTCAAATGAGATTCAAGACATCATAAAGAGGGTGGTAATTTAATCTAACAGTCCAACACAAATGCAATCATATAAATGTGCATATCCGAGAAGGAAACATCAGCTCCAAGCTAAAGTATGTTCAAAACCTCATATCATAAAGTCTATATGTAAGTCATACTCAAATGTACATAAACATGAATAAATCAATCAAGTTAACTCATTTGCTCAAAATTTAAGCTTTTCATGAATCATGCATAATGAGGAAATCATAGGAATATCTAAGACACATGACATCAAAAGAGTAAACCATGAGGAACTAAATACCTCAAGCTATAGTAGGGACAAAAGGAAATAGATGAGGATAACGGGACATCATATAGGCCTTGGCCTCCCAAATAGCACCCTCAACTAATTGATTTCTCCATCGCACCTCTAGAGAAGCAATTTCTTTGTTTCTCAACTTCATAACTTGTTGGTCTAAAATTTCAACCTGAACTTCCTCACAAGAAATATTCTCCCTAAATCCCAAACATTCTAAGGGAACTATGGATGTCGGATTTCCAACACAATTTTTCAACAAGGAGACATTCAAAATAGGATGTACTGATGCCAAATCATTAGGAAAATCGAGTTCATAAGTGACCTTAGTAATTCGCCTCAAAATTTGATATGTGCCCACATAGCAGGGACTAAGCTTTCATTTCTTTCCTAATCTCATTACACCCTTCATGGGTGAACCTTTCAAGTTTACCCAATCATGTACATCAAACTCAAGATCTCTTCTTCTAACATTGGCATGGGACTTTTGTCGACTTTGATTCATTTTCAAGCTTTCTCTAATGAGCCAAACTTTCTCCATAGCCTCACGCACCAATTTGGGACCTATCAAGACAACTTCACTCACTTATAACAAACCTATAGTAGATCTACACCTCCTACCATATAGAGCCTCAAATGGAGCCATTCCAATGCTTGAGTGATAGATATTATTATATGAAAATTCAATGTAAGGAAAGTGATAATCCCAATTACTATTAAAGTTAATTACACATTGTCTCAACATATCATCCAATGTTTGGATAGTACGCTATACTAGCCCATCGGTTTGCAGATGAAAGGTCATTCTAAGCTTAACACGAGTATAAAGTCCCTTTTGGAAAGATTTCAAAAACTGGGAAGTGTATTGAGTAGCACGATCGGAGATAATATATAGGGGCACTCAATGAAACCATTTTCCTCAAATACATCTTAGCATAGTCATCCGCAAAATAATAAAACCTTCATAGAAATGAAATCAGCCGACTTCGTCATTAGATCTACAATAACTCAAATCGAGTCATTTTGCAGCTGGGTGCGTGGTAAACTAACAATAAAGTCCATACTCAAATCTTCCCACTTCCAAGTAGAAATGCTAATATTTTGAGATAAACTTCTCAACTTTTAATACTCAACTTTCACTTGTTGATAATTATGACACTTAGCCACAAATTCTGCAATATCTTTCTTCATTCCATTCCACCAATAGACCTCCCGCAAGTCACGATACATCTTGGTGTCTTCCGGGTTGATGGAATATCGAGAACTATGAGCTTCTAATAAGATTTTCCTTGTCAAGTTATGAAAATTAGGAACATACAAACGACCTTGATATTTAACCATACCATTTCCCCCTTGTCAGAAAGCCTTTACAGACTTTTTAAGCACCGTTTCCTTCAGTTCAACTTAAGTCGGATCAAGACCTTTCTTGGCTTTTATAACTGTCACAAAAGATTTTTCTGAATCATTGTGAACCATAACCCCACATTTGGTAGAGTCAAGTAACCAAACACCCAATCGGGATAATCTATGAACATCTCGAACTAACTTCTTTTTATCATCCTGACTATGAGCAACACTACCCATCAATAGTCGACTAAGAGCATCCTCCACCACATTTGCCTTGTCGGGGTGATAGAGAACACTCATGTTACAATCCTTAGTAAATCAAGCCATCTTCTTTGGTAAAAAATCATATCTTTGTGTCAAAACACATATTCCAAACTCTTGGGGTCAGTAAGGACATCGACATGCACACCATATAAGTAATGCCTCCAAATTTTTAGAGCAAACACAACCGCCACTAATTCAAGGTCATGGGTAGGATAATTATTTTCATGAATCTTAAGTTACCTTGAAGCATAGGCAATGGCTATCCCATTTTGCATAAGGACACATCCTAACCCAATTCTTGAAGCATCACACTAAACAAAAAATTTACCGGTTCCTTCCAGTAAAGTTAACACCTGAGTGGAAGTAATAACTCTATCTTTTAATTCTTGATAACTCTCGCATGCTTCTGACCATATGAACTTAGCCTTCTTTTGGGTCAATGCCATCAATGGAGAGGTATTGGAAGAAAAACCTTCCACAAACCTTTTATAGTATTCGGCTAAACCCAAGAAACTTCTAATATTTGAAGGCGATAGAGGTCTAGGCTAACTCTTAACCACATCTGTATTCTTAGGATCTACTTCAATACTCTTATCGGAAAAAATGTGACCAAGAAAAGCTATGGACCTTAACCAAAACTCACATTTGCTAAACTTTGCAAAAAGTTGTTGTTCCTTGAGGACATGCAACACAATCCTCAAATGACATACCTACTCGTTTTCTTTCCCAGAATGGATTAATATATCATCAATGAACACAATCACAAGCATATCAAGGTATTGTCTAAACACCCAATTCATCAAATCCATAAATGCGGCCGGAGAATTATTCAAATCAAACGACATCATCAAAAATTCATAATGAAAGTATAGAGTTCGAAAAGTCGTGTTTGGAATATCATACTCCTTTACCCGCAATTGGTGGTAACCCGACCGAAGGTCAATCTTAGTGAAGTAACTTTCCCCTTGAAGTTGGTTGAATAAATCATCTATCCTTGGGACAGGATAATTGTTCTTAACAGTAACCTTTTTCAATTGACGGTGGTTAATACACAAACGGAGTGAACCATGTTTCTTCCTAACAAACAAATTTGGATCACCCCATGGATAGATACTTGGTCGGATGAAACCCTTATCCAACAAATCTTGCAATTGGTACTTTAATTCCTTAAGTCCAGTTGGAGCCATACGATAAGAAGGAATAGAGAAGAGTTGCGTATTTGGGAGAAGGTCAATACCAAAGTCTATTTCCCTTTCAAGAGGAACACCTAGTAGATCTTTTGTAAACACTTTTGGAAACTCAATAACAAAGGGAACCGACTCAAGAGTAGGGGCTTCAGATTCCATATCCCTTATCCGAATAAGATGGTATATGCAACCCTTAGAAATAATCTTTCTAGATTTAAGACAAGAAACAAACTGACTCTTAGGCATAGAGTTTCCCCTTTTCCACTCTAGTATGGGTTCATTTGGAAACCAAAACCTAACTATAATGGTTCAACAATCAATAGAAGCATAACATGAATGCACTCAATCCATACCAAGGATAACATCAAAATCTAGCATATCAAGCTCTACAAGATCAACATGAGTGACTCTAAGGGTGAAGGAACGGGACCCTTTCTATAGACCCTCTTAGCCACAATAGAATCACCAACCAGAGTAGAGACATAGAAAAGATCTAACAACATATCCAGAAGAACATCAAACCTTATAGCCACATATGGAGTCACAAAGAAAAGGTAGCACTGGGGTTAAGTAAATCATAAACATCAATTTGGAAGACTTCCAACATACTGGTAGCCATATCGAGAGAACCCTCTTGCTCATGGCGAGTTTAAAGTGCATAGAATCGGTTTTGCTTTGGAGCACTTGAACCCAAACCACTAGGAGGAGCTTGACTACCTTCTCTCCCCTTAGCCATATGCATTGGAAAATCCCTTATTTTATGAACAATCTTCCCAAAATCGAAGCAACCATACATGCTGACTAAGCACTTACCTTCGTTCTTCCTTCCACACCTAGTACAAGTAGACAATGAGGATCCACCACCATCCTTCTTGAGGCCTTGGGTTAGGCCCCATATATTTGTTGATCTTAGGAGAAGCATTGGAGAAACCATTACCGGAAAAGCTTTGTTGAAACTTAGGACGGCCATGTCTCTCAGACCTTCAATTATGAATAGTCAGCATCATTGGTCTTGACTTTATTTACCTCCCTAGACCTTTCCTTTAGTTTCTCCTCTTTGATTTTTTGATGATTAACCATGAGACGAGAAATGTCCATATCATTAATAAGCATGAAGGTATGAGACATTCCTTAACCATCATTTCTTACACACCCGAAACAATCTTACTCATTCTTGCCCTCGGATCGGCAAGCGTAGTAAAATCATATTGAGATAATTGTGTGAATTTCAAAGCATACTCCTTAACAGTCTTACTTCCTTGATGAAGGTTGATGAATTCAAGAACCATTGCCTCCCTAAATTAAAAGAGAAAGATCCTATCAAGGAAAACGACTTTGAACTTTTCCTAATCAAGAGGATCCTCATCTTCCGCCTCTCTTCTTTCCATTGGTTAAACCATATTTGAGAAACAACCTTGAGTTGGTAAGCATCCAATTTCTCCTTTTCCAACGACATCACTCCCATGATCATTAATAACGGCGGATTCATTCTAATGAAGTCTCTCACTCTAGATGCTGCCATGTTAATATTTGGGTTCATAGGGACCACAACCTCCCTATTGGCTTGAGCCGTCATGGCTTGAGCCAATAGTTGAAAAGTAGCCCTAAACTCTGCATTAGTTACTTGTTCGGCCAAAGGGTTGACCAGAACATGAGGAGCTTGAGGAGGAGCTTATCGTTTCATATTCTCTCCGACGTTCCTTCTAGTATATGCCCTTCGAGTGGCCATATTCTATAGAACATCAGATAAGAATTATAAGAGAGAAATTATAGAGTTAAACTCTATTGCACGACTTAAGATTATTGAAAGAAATGGAGTTTCGTAAACTTCTTATAGCCTCTCATATTTAACTGTGGCATGCTTCATACTCATAATCAAGACTCAATTTGACGTGACTTATGAGACTTCCTAGGACCTTTCTAAACCTTGTGCTATAATTACCAAGTTTGTCACGATCCAAAGTACATACTACACGCGACATGGAGTATACTACCCAGAGAGGCTCTACATAAGCCACTTAGCATACATCATACAAGATAATATAAAATTAAGAGATTTTAAAAGGCAATTTAAAAACATAAAAGTTATAAAAAGTAGTGGAAGTCTAACATAGTCTCAAAGCCATGTAGTATATCGTGATCGGGATGTAACCCGTACATCATATACAATACTGCAAAGAAGTAAAAATAATAAGCAAAAAAGCTCGGTCCTCAGAACATGAGGACTCACCAATCTTCAGCTCTATTATAGTGAACTTTAGCCAATGGAATGCCAAATCGGAGTGTCAGACCCTACATTTGTATAAGAATGTAGGCAAAAGTATGCGTTATTACAAAAATATATCAAGTATGATAGCAATGAATAAAATTATAAAATCATGCTAAAAAAGACCTTGTCGTGACATGAAATGACCAAGCTAAATCATGAGATAAAAGGTTTAGAAAATATAAATCATAAAACATGGTCAATGCAAGCTAACATCTTTAAAACATTCGTGAGATACTTCTAAAAGTACTCTTAGTTTATTATTGTGGGAGATTTACCTTTAACCTATATGTAAAACCATGTGAGCTATTAACATGGAATTCGGTGTCTGCCCCACACCGAAAAGGATTGTCCTACTTGCGAAGGTATGACTATGAACTTCTAGGTTATGTGAATCCACTAGGTAATATCTATCAACAATCATCCTATGGGGGCACATATGTATAGGATAAGGAAATTGATACTATAAACCCGACCTCAAGCTAGAGGAATGCTTCCATCTTAATATCCTCTCGGTGCTAAGCATAAATTCCACAGAATAGTCTTTAATCTTAACTTGTTTTATTATATATCGGAAGGCAAATCAAATAGCCAATACAAGATAAAGTCATATTATCATCCATAGAAAGGTACAATTAATCAACCAATCCAAGTTAGGTTTCATTAGAATAGCTTATTAACCTTGATTCAAAGTTTTGTTGAGAAAACCTATCAATTCTAATAATTCTTTATGAGAGAAGCCTTTCACAATAATGCCTTCATGTGTATATGAAAATTCCTTTCACAACACAACAACAACAACATGGATGCTTTACTCTCAAAGAAACTTAAATTGTTTTTCCTCAATTTTCATAAAATACATGCATATCTTCATAAACTCATATTTGGTGATTCAAAAGCTTCATCATATGATCAATTATAGAAAACATGGATTTCACATGGGTTCATGGTGATTCAACTTAGAAATGTGCAATTTCTTAAAGACATAAATCAATCAATAAAATCATCATTGGAAATTTCCCATGAGATTAAGTAAATACCCTAACTTCCACTGGACATCCTACATTGTGAAAATAGGAGAATTTAGGAACTATGTAGACCAAAGGACTCCATAGGTGAATACTATCATGCATTGATGCCAAAAACTTGAAATCAGTATTGGAATTGGAAACCTGACTTAAAACACTAGCTTTCGTCTTCAAACTTTCAAGGGAGAAATATTTGAGAGGATGACTTGATCTTCTATTGAGAATTTAAGAGAATGAGTTGAATTGGGTGATTTTGGGGGTATAAGTGTGTATATAGGTCCTAGGGTAGAAGGTAAAACGACATAGTATTGGGTTAGAAAAATTAAGAAAAGACCCAAAAGCCCTTCTTAAAAATAACCGCCGACCTCACCAAAGGCCAGACATGTGGTCCGTTGGTTAGACCACGTGCCGTCCTGGGTGGGCAAGGGTGAGATCACAGACCTCTGATTTTGAACTCCATATGACGAACTCATATACGGTCTGTGGGTCCACCTACGGGTCATACATCTCGGTCGGGGGTCTCAACTTTTGACTATAAAATTTTCTCTAAGTTTGTGACTCACCTACGAGACCTACCTACGACTCGTGGATAGGAAAACATACCTTCCTTGTGAACCATATAGAAGTACTAGATCTTGCCACTTTTGAAAAAGTTGGACTGGCCACCCATGGAGATACCTATTGACTCTGTGTCAGTCCACATGTCGTTGGTGGCTCTGCTGGAACTGGCACCAGATCTTGGAAAAAGCTCTAATTTCGTATCTTATCAAATCTGATATGTTTTAGAAATGCCTCCGAATACCGTCACACTATCAAATTATCGATCACAAAGTCATTACGGACGTTTAGACCCCAACTTCGTAACAATTGGGAATGAGCCCAAAATTGATTCAAAATAAGAAAGTGGGACCCACACTGGGATTATCAAAATAGACTCCATCAAAAGGCCCAAAATAGTGCCCCAAACTTGTTTTCCAAGATGGATCACAATTTGGGGCCCGGGATAGCAAGATATCAACTCATGCAACAACTACACCAAAAAAATACAAAGAAGAGGATACGGTAGTCAGTAAAACATGGATTTTACCTCAATCAGAGGTCCACCAATGACTTCCAAGAAGTAACCCACGTAGCCACAAACTACACAGATCCACTAGACTTCGAGTCTCCTTAATCAGAGATAAAGTGAGGGAGAAATCTCTTTGGGAAGATTGGGGAATGTGGTTGATCGCATCACTACTCTTACTTGAAAGACTAGTGAAACAATCATCGTTACGCGGCATCCCCAACGTGAATGCGGCCAGGCGAGCCTTAGGGCTCTGCCAATGCGGCAACCCCACACAAACGCAACTACTTGCCAAGGCATCACGAACGCGGCCTTAGGCTCTACGAATGCGGGGTCTGGGAGACAACACCTCGCAAATTCGACCCTAGTCATGGGGACATGAAAGTCTCACATAGATGCACCAACAACTAGCACACCAGTTGATATGCTAAGGCATCGAATTGTCCAACAGGGTGCTCGAGACTCATTCAGAACTCATGCGTGCAAACAAAATATGCTAGCCCATCGAATTCGGCATTCCTGGCTCAACAGAACCATAAATAATTCTGTCCGGGGTCTTTTCGATGAAAAGCGAATCCCACACCCAAGTTCCTTTTTAAGCTAAAATTAACGAGAAGGGTCAAAATAAAACCAGAAGCCCTGGGAACCACATGAAAGGTTGTTCTAGAACAAACTTGACATTCTGAAGCTAATCGCGGTGATAAAATTCTCATATGAGCATGTTTACCAAGAATTTTGATGAATGTCAAAACTTGCCTTAAGCTTCAAGGTTAAAATGCTTAATGGCACAAACTCACACTAGAAGTTTTGAGGCCTGAACCCACCATGCCTCTAGACTTAGATGGAAATTTTGGAGCTAATGAAACCATTAGAACTGCATTCTGAGTATGTCTTTCTAAAATTTTAATTGATGTCAACCGTTCAAGTTTCCAAGGCTCCAAAATATGGAAACTTGCAAAAAAACCCAAACGACTGAATCAGTGACCGAACTGTCAGTCGCAAGAAACAATCAATGACTTAGTGTCTCTAAAGGAAATCTCTTAACAATGAAAATATCGATAAGCAATTGAAATGACCTGAAGGGTCATTACATCACACTCGATCCTTCCGCTGCCATCTCCATTCATAGAAGATCATAGCCTAATCATGTCGACAATGAGATTTTATTAATAAATCCATATTGAATTTTGGATTAATCCTTAAGCTCACGATATATTAACCAGGTCAAATTATTAATTAATAAAATTTGATTAATATTTAAGTTAAATTTATATGACGTAACTAAAGTCCAAATAATATTTGGGTCAATGCTTTATGACATGACGTATCTGGGCGGTTCATCCAATACTAAGCGTCCACGGTCGTTCAATAGTATTATAACCCAACCAAGGGTTGGGATCGTTCCCACAGGAAGAAGTTTGTAATTGAGAATCAATAGAAAAGCAAAATTATGTTCAAGTTAATTATAGCTATAGATATTAATGAGTAAAAACATGATAAATTAAAAAGGGTGACACAAGTATCAAATATCGAATGGGGTTTTGTACGCAATTATCAACTAAAGTGACAACTAAAGCAAAAATGCAAATATGGAGATGAAATTCTGGGGATGTGATAGGATTATAGGCTAAAATCCACAACCGGGTAAATGCTATTGATAGTAACTCGCTGCAAATTGGCAACTAGGCTAGACTTTAGTGCGGGTAAATTTTCTCTCGAACAATTTACCCCGAATCAAATCGGTTTCTCTCGAACACCGATTAGCGGCAATGAAGCACAGCCTTCGCCTTAGTCCATTCACTCTCTCGAGCTGAATGTGTGGGAGAGGGTTTAGGATTCACTCTCTAGAGCTGAACCCACGACAACCCAATAACCACAGACTATAGATTCAATACTTTTGGTTTTTAAAAGTCTCTCTCTCGCAAGACAAAAGCACGAAGATAAAATTGTATATGCAACTACAACCCCATTTAATTCAAACACAACTACTGAAGGAAATCACCTCTTAACAGCAAATAAACATATAATTAGCAATACCCAGCAGTAAATTCAACGCACATTCACAAAAATACACCAAGAATTGGTATTTTAGCTAGACATAATAAAGAGATAGAAATCAATATCAAAAAGTGTTTCCATCAAATAGATACGATAAATATGGTCTTTACACACGTCAAGGATGAAGAATCTTCAATACCCACTTCCAATTGCTTAGAAAATTGAAATCGTCAACTCTTCAAAGCTAAGGAAAATTGTCTCCCAAAAACTAAGTTCTAAAACTGAGTTCTGAAAAATATAAAATTTTCTACTAAACTAAAAAATTCAAATAGGTATTTACAGTTGTTAAAAATTGTGCTGCGAAGGATCACTCGGTACAGTTAGTCGGGATCGTCGATTCACTCGACTATCTGCCATTTGGTCTGGTTCATCCCCTTTCTGTATTGTCCTTCAACAACTTCACGCTCTATAACTTTGGGCGATATGGCACTGCCTCGCGGAACTGTTTGGTGACTGGTCGACTGCTCCTTTTAGTCGCCTATTTGATTTTGTCCTTCAAGGATTTGCACACTGGAACATTAGGCGAGACCATGGCCATTCGGTGACTCGCCCAATAGCTTCGACAATCCTCATGCCTTCCTTTCTTCGTTCTTTCAGCTGCCTTGTTCCTTTTTGCTCCATAGTGTCCATGCTTTCTCTCTAACTCCAAATACCTGAAACTCAAGGATTTACATCAATTAATGGGACAAAATATGCATTTGAGGACACTGAATCTACTAAAATAAAGCCCTAAAAGAGTCCAAATCATGGACTCATCAATAACCCAAACTTAAACTTATGCTTGTCCTCAAGTAAAACTCAAGTTCAATAGTTGAAAAAGGATGTCTCAAACAGTTCTACACAAGGCTCAATCATGAATGCACCCAAAAGGTCTCAACTTAGTTGTTCAAGGATCAATTGTACACTCAAATATTCAAGTTGTGACTCACCATTACCAAAGAATCTCAAGCTCACTATACTTGCTGCAAATGCAAGTTCGAGCTCAACAAAGGTATTTGAATGCCCTCACAAAACGAATGATTCCATATTCACTCAATGGTTCAATTAATTAAAGTTCCGGAATGAAAGTCCACACTTACGCTCACAAAGATAAACACAATGCATGATTTCACCCATAGGTTTGCCCTTATTTTCCAATCGACTTTTTCTTTTGCTCATTCAAGATCAAAAAGATCTCTTTCAAGGTTTTTAATATGGCTGAGTGTAATGGTAAGGTCATTAAGGCTTATGGGGTGAAAGTCCTCATGAAATGTTATGTGAAAAACACCTTGTTTCCTTATCTTTATCAATTTCATTCAAGCTCAAAAGTCACCTCTTATTCATCTTCCACGAGTCATTGGAAATCCCATTTTCTCTGTATTTCCAAAACTTTATGTCACGACTTTTTCTGTCTTTTTCTTTTTCAATCTTTTCTTCCTTTTCTCTTTTTTTTTATATAGAGGGGTTCCATTTTTCTCAAACATGGGTATAAGGGACTTCTTTGCATTTACTTGATTTGCCTTTTCTTTTCACCACACCCCCAACTTAGGCTTTTGGTCTAAGTTCGCTATTCAAACAAACCACATATCATGAGGATTATCGGTAATGGGTCAATAAAAGGTAGCAATATTATAAAGTTTCTTCCAAGAAAAGTTTAAGATTCAAAGGGTGCTCAAAAGAGGTTCACACACTCACAAGGTAAGCCACAAAAGAGGTATAATTTCAAATTATTTCACACTCTTTAAAGTTGCCTAAGATCATCTCAAGAAATTGCATCACTTAGTCAATTGGACCAACGGGGAAACTTCTAGGTGTCATCATGCATGGTTCATGGTAAGCTCATCACACAAGGCATTGACACCAAAGTCAAACAAGACTCCACACTTTCGCTAGTGTGCAATGTTCATCACCAGAGACTCAATTCGATAATCGGCTAGTCACAACGAGATGCAAAGAGTTCACATATTGTCTATGCAACTTCAATTGGCCTCATTGTAGCCGCGCATACATTTTTGTTATGAGCACTATTCAAGTCATCGGTATTGATCAAAATCGATACTCAAATTTGAAAAAGAACAGCCCATTCAACAAATACAAGAGGTGGAATTTTTTTCCGGAAGGGTCAAAAATCATTTACAATTAAAAGCAATGAGCCACAAACTCAAACCTTCCACAAAAAGCAGTGCATAACACAATTTAAGATTTTAACCCAAATATATAAACAAAATAGAGTCACAAAAGATGTGCCTCACCCCACCACAAATAAAACATTTGTTTTCAAATGCAAATAAAAACATCCACAAGTCGAAATAAAGTAAGGCAGAGATGGAGGTAAAGAGAGGGTCATGTCTACACGTCGCTCCATCTGTTTGGGCATCAGTGCCCGATGCATCACTCTGAGTCTGAGCATCATTGCTCGGGGTCACCTCAAGAAGAAGGACAATGCCAGATACACTAAGAGCTATCACGTGTGAGTCCTCCAGAAAGACATGCACAACTGTACTGAATCCCCGGGCCCATGAAGGAACATTAGGATCTTTGATAGTGGTCTTCCTGTTAGAAGTGGGCCTCTTTCCCTTACTTTCCCACACATTGTGGGAAGTTTCGTAGCTTTGCCTCTGGATATAGCTGCATCCTCATTTATCGTAATACCCTTAGTCTTTTCTTTGGCTGGTATTATTCTTTCAGCTGCTCTAGATCTAGTCATGTCTGCAAAACCTTGAGGAGTAGTTAGGAAATATCCAAACAAATGCACAGAAAAAAGACAAACTCATCCAAACAGTTGCCGTGTCACCAAATTGCTTCGGCGAACTAGGTTAGCCTGCTGAAAGTTACAGTGCGAAATGGATTCAAGGATGTAGAAAAAGGGTTATCAAAAAGACTTTCGGCGAGTCACCGAGTGCTTTCAGCTATCATAGGCTTCTCGCAGAAAATTACAGAAGCCAACAACACATTTAGCACGAAATTAAAGGCGAGATGGGGACCTTTGGCGAACCGCCAAGTGGTTCGTCGAGCTCGACCCAACCCACCAAATGACCCAACGTGCCTACTGTCAACCCAACTTCCCGAATTAAACCCCGCAACACCTGAAAACAAAATCAAAGCATGCACTAGTTAAATTAAGCTCAGACCCATAACACCCAAGCATAAACCCAGAAAATTTACTTCATTTTAAGCAAAAGACTACGGGATTTCGACAATCAAAACATTACGGGCAAGATTATCAAATTAAATCAGGCATTCAAACATACTAATTTTATAAGAGAGGCCTAGCACACGACAACACGGTAAGATCGTTGAAAATGAGTACAATTTCGATAAAATAATCTCAGGGTTCGGAAAACCAACCTTTGATGCCGATTAATAATACTTTGAAATGCTTGATGTTTGCATAATCAAGACACAACTTTCGATGCAAGTGTTTACGATCGTACAATAGTTTAACAATCCAACCAAGGGTTGGGGTCGGGTCCCAAGGGAGTGGACGTGTGAATTAGTGGTTAAGGGTGAAAGTGCTAAAGCTAATCGTAGCTAAAAACTTTGGCGAATGAAAATATAACAGATTAAAAAGGGTGACGCAAGCGTCAAGTATCAAATGGGGGTTTGTAAGCAAGAAACAACTAAAACAGTAAAAATAAGGAAAAATACAAGTATGGAGACAGGATTCTTGGGATGTGATAGGAATACATGATAGACTAACTCATTGGGTACATTCTTTTGATAGTGAATTCATTGAGTATTTGTGACTAGGCTAGACTTTAAGGAGGATAAGCTCTCTCTCTCGAAACATACAACATTTCAAATGCATTTCTCTTGGACACCCACTTTCTGCATGAAGAGCAACCTCTGCCTTAACCCACTCACTCTCTCGAGCTGAGTCTTTGGACATGGGACTAGGGTTCACTTTCTCAAGCTGAACCTCATGTCGACCCACTCACACTGGCCATCAATCTAGTGATCTTAGTTTTATGACCTCTCTCTTGAGCAAGGCGAAAATCCATAAATGAACTTGTATTTGCAACTACAAATTCATTAAATTAACCCACAACCACTAAACGAAATCACATTTAAACTACGAATAGACTATCATTAAGAAAAATCGAACAACTAATCTAACCCATATTCACAAAATCACACCCCAAGAATTGGGGTTTTAGCTACGCATGTAAAAGAGATAAAGACGTATACCAATATCAGTTTCCATCAATGGGTATCCAAGATTAAGTCTTAAATCAAGACAAAAGCGAAGAATCCAAGAGACCCAAGTCCAATTTCTTGAAGATGAAACTCTTGAAAACTCCAAGTTCTTCAAAACCCATTCCAAAACTTAGAAAGAATATCTCTGAAACTCTGTCTCAAACTTAATAATCTAAAAACTACATAAAATAAGGTAAAATTCGTTCCTAAGAATAAAAACTAAACTAGTATTTATAGTTTTCACAAAATGTGCTCCGAAGGATCATTCGGTGATGTTAGTGGGAATCGCTGATGCATTCGACGATCGGTCATTTGGTCTACTTTGTCGCCTTTCATCATTTGGCTTCAGCATCTTTGTGTTCTGGATAATTGGGCGATGTAGCACTACTTAACGGAGTCGCTCAGTGATATGTCGGCTGCTCCTTTTCACCGCCGATTTGCTCCTTTTCTTCAGGGCTTAGCACACTGGAACATAAGGCAAATATGCGGTCTATTGGCTATTCACTGAATGGGTTCGGCGATTCGCAAATCTTCAGTTCTTTGTTCTGTTAGCTTCTTTTTCTCCTTTTTGCTCGATAGTGTCCATTCTTTCCCTCAAACTTCAAATATCTGAAACTTAAAAGTTTTCATTAAATATCGAGATAAAACATGCATTTGAGGACACTAATTTCATCAAAATATAGCCCTAAATGAGTTCAAATCATGGACTCATCAATGCTAGGCGGCAATGTAAACCAAAGTCCGACACCAATCAACAACCAAAGTACTTATGGAATGCAAAAATATTTAAAATACTAACTAGGTGCGATTTTACAAAGTTTGAAAGCGAGGGAAAGTGAAGATTTTGAAACTTTGGAACCATTGGCCTTAAAAACCGTCCAGTTCTCACCCATTTTACGACGTTAGTCGTGCCCGCCGAACCACTCGGTGACACACCAAGTGTTCACTTACCTCGCTGAGTTTGCCAAGACCTTTAGTTGATGTGGGGGGTCCAAACGGGGCTTTACGTCGGGATCGTCGACGTGGTCAGTTTTTTCCTAATTATTTCCTTGGCTCGTCGAGTTTTACAGACTCCATTTTGAAGATTTGTTGAGTCAAACGACGGATTCGGTCGGGCTCGCCAACCTCTTCAGTGATGCGCCGTTTAGAACTTTTAGCTCGCCAACCTACAATTTTCAACCACTTCGCGCACTTTAACCTGCACAATCAACACACCATTATTTCTAAAAAACAATTTAAAGCGATAAAACCTTGGGTTCCCTACCAAAAAATGCCTTAGTTAATGTCGTGGCATGACGCAAGTCAACCCTTAAACCTCGTTGTTGGGGTTGGCCATAGTATCACTAGGCGACCCCTCTTTATGATGTAGGTAGAGACACGACAACACTTGGTTTATTTGGGCATCTTGCAACTGAATAATCATGGAATGGGAGGTTGTCGTCTGATTAAGCATTAAGATATTCTCTTTTATCTCATTCAACACCCTATCTTGTTCTTCGATCTTGTGTAGAATGAGTGAGAAGACCTCCTCATTTTGTCCACCCTCTTGATTCTGCACCTTTTTACGCTTGCGAGGGGGAAAGTGCTTGTTTTTTTTAGTGGACAGTGCTTCCAATTCCATGACTCTCTTGGACAAGACATCCAACTGAGTCAACAGTGCGACCCATTCTTAATCCTTCTATGTCTCCTTGTTGGTCTTATTAATGCCATCAATGAGTTGGGCTAACCACTTCATAGGGTTGTTGTGTCAAACAACCTGCAAAAAGTTGATCAACAACGATTCTATTTTCGGGACCAAGGCCTCTATAGAAGCATTCTAGCAGCAATTTGTCTGGCATTCAATGATTTAGGCACTGCTGTAGCAATGCCTTAAATCTCGGCCACATATCATGGATAGTATCACTTTCCAATTTCTTGAATGTTAGGAGGTTATCCCTAACGTTCAATAACCTCACCAGGGGTGAGCTATTTGGTTAACGTTTTCACCCTTTAAACTCATTTTTCCTTTTTCAACATACAAACAAGCAAAACAAAGCTAAAAATTAAGTAAGTAGAGCTATCACTAACAATGCAAAGTTTAACTTAACTAAAAATTCTCAAGTAGCTCCACTCCCTCGCAGCGGCGCCATTTTGACTTGATGTATCCAGGCACTTCATCCAATACTAAGCATCCACTGTCGTTCAATAGTACTATAACCCAACCAAGGGTTGTGATCGTTCCCACAGGGAGCATTTTGTAATTGAGAATCAATAGAAAAGCAAAAATATGTTCAAGTTAATTATAGTTGCACATATTAATGAGTAAAAACATAATAAATTAAAAAGGGTTACACAAGTGTCAAATATCGAAGGGGGTTTTGTAAGCAATTATCAACTAAAGTGATAACTAAAGCGAAAAAAATATGGAGACGGGCTTCTTGGGATGTGATAGGAATAAGGGCTAAAATACACAACCGGGTAAATGCTATTCATAGTAACTCGTTGCAAATTGGTAACTAGGCTACACTTTAGTGGGGGTATATTTTCTCTCGAACAATTTACCCCGAATCAAATCGGTTTCTGTCGAACACCGATAAGCGACAATAAAGCATAGCCTTCACCTTAGTCCATTCAGTCTCTCGAGCTGAACATGTGGCAGAGGGTTTATGATTCAGTTTCTCGAGTTGAACCCACGACAACCCAATAACCACGGACTATCGATTCAATGGTTTTGGTTTTAAAACTACTCTCTCGAGCAAGTAAAAAATACGAAGATAAAATTGTATTTGCAAGTACAACCCAATTTAATTCAAACACAACTACTGAATGAAATCACCTCTAAACATCAAATAAATAATCAATTAGCAATACTCAGCAATAAATGCAACCCATATTCACAAAATCACACCCCAAGAATTAGAGTTTTAGCTAGACAATAAAGAGATAGAAATCGATACCGAAAAGTGTTTCCATCAAATGGGTATGATAAATATTGTCTTTACTCACGTCAAGGATGAAGAATCTTCAATAGCCACTTCCAATTGCTTAGAAATTGGAAATATTTAATTCTTCAAAGTTAAGGAAAATTGTCTCCCAAAACCTAAGTTCTAAAACTGAGTTCTGAAAAATATAAAACTTGCAACTAAACTAAAAAATTCAAATAGGTATTTATAGTTGTCAAAAAGTGTGTTGCGAAGGATCACTCGGCATAGTTAGTTGGGATCGCCGATTCACTCGGCGATCAGCCCTTTGTTTTGGTTTATCGCCTTTTTGCATTGTCCTTCAGCAACTTCAAGCTCTGTAACTTTGGGTGATATGGCACGGCCTCGCGGAACTGTTTGGCGACTCGCTGACTGCTCCTTTCGTTCGTCTATTTGATTTTGTCCCACAAGGCTTTGCACACTAGAACATCAGGTGAGACCAAGGCCATTCAACGACTCGCCCAATGGCTTCGGTGATCCTCAGGCCTTCTTTTCTTCGTTCTTTCAGCTGTCTTGTTCCTTTTTGCTCCATAGTGTCCATGCTTTGTCTCTAACTCTAAATATCTGAAACTCAAGGATTGACATCACTTATTGGGACACAATATGCATTGGAGGACACTAAATCCATTAAAATATACCCTAAAAGAGTCCAAATTGAGGACTCATCACTTTACTTTGACAAGACGAGCCCAACTTATGCTTTTCAAGCCCAAGGTCCTCTAAAATTACTTGAGGATAAATATACCCCCCAAAATCCTAGTTCACAACTATATAGACAGGTCTTCAGCTCCAAGTTATGAACCACAAGTTCCCATATCTCTTTGATTGTTATGAGAGCTTGACTCTGCATCCGTAGTGAAGTTTTAACAAATATTTCATCGATTTAAGAACAAAGTGAAGTTCTTGAGTTGACTATCATGAAAAAAAGAATCACAAAATTACACTTTTTTTCTTAGATTTCATAAAGATTGTAATCTGGACAAACCATTCAAACATGAATATTATTGTTTGTCGCTATTTTCCTTTATTGATTGCTATATTTCAAAAATGATACTTAGTTTCTTACAAACCCCTATGTTACACAATAATTTCCTTAACACCACCTTACACACTCCCATTATATGACATATGAACGGGTACCCCTAACTTAGGAAACAGATACAACCAATTTCTAGCCATTCTTATAAGATAGCTCGAACTTCCAGAATTCCAAATCATCACCTACATTATTTAGCATGCTTCCCCAGCCTACTAAAAAACCTACCATCATTTAAAAATACCAACTCGGACCCTCAAAGACCAACACACACAACCACACATGCATCGACGTTGTACCCGATCCTACAATGTAGGACTATATATATTTATATATATGTACTAACGTGATACGTGATCAAATAATAAAATATCTATGTGTCGAATTGACACCTACTCCTATTAGTGTGTGTGTGTGTATATATATTTATATGTAAACACACAAACTTTGTCATGCCTCGAGCCTACACCCTGAACGTGGCCGGTACTCGAGAACTATTGTTGGCCCCAAGCGAACCCTTAGTCTGACTTATCTCTTAGTGGAAGACTTACTCCCCATTAAAAGAACTCAAAAGATAAAGTCATGTAATAACTCAGAATGTTGTAAAGGAACATTCAACTAGTCAAAAAGGCAACTCAAGTCTTTAAACATTTATAACTTAAAATAGAAAGGACTCATAAACTACTGTCTATCTATCTATGAAGCCTCTTCTAACTGAGATGGACGTCGGGAGAAGTGTCACGACATCCCAATAACAAAATGAATTACCTGAAAGTAAATGGGGAATCCTCCGGAAGCAAGGAGGCTCACCAAACAACTATGAAACTCAACTGGATTAATGAAACGCTGGTTGTTGATCCTGGTTACCTGTATTTGCAACATAAAATGATGAAGGACAAATGGCATCAGTACATTGAATGCACGATCATGTGAGGGGATATCTAAAACATGACATAAGCTTGAACTGGAACTAAAGGAACAACTTACCTAGTCTCAACTCAACTCAGCCTCAACTCAATTCAATATAAAGCAATAACAGTAATGCAATATGAAGAAAAACTTTTTAGACTGAATATAACAACTCAATGTATTTGAAAGTACATTAAAAATCAATTTGTATGTAAAAATACAAAGTAAACTCTGTTTGGGAGATTCTGTAACCAAAAACCATCACTATGAGATATGTGATGATACAACATCTTGTCACACTGCCAGAACTGTCATATATTTTGCTGGTGTATAGGACTCCTTAACTAAGTGGATCGACTAGTCTATGCTAAAAAGCAATAAAGGAATCATCTAAAAAGTATGACTCTTTTCTACCTACATTGGCTATGACTCTTTTCTACCTACATTGGCTACATGGTTTATGGGGGTTGTGAGTTGTTAGAAATCTCTGTCATATCGGTGCTCAATACTACTCCCAAAATATAACTTAGCTCATTATGTTTTAAAGAAAACTTTTCCTCTTCCTCAAATTTGGGATTATTATTCAAAAGGTTTCTCTAAAAAGAAATAATACTGAAAATTGTTTGTGAAATCTTTGAAAATCGGTGTTTCCTGTCCTCTTAAATGTATAAACATTTGCTCTTAAGAATACTTAGTTCTCATATATTATTTTAAAGAAAATGAACTCAGCTCTACTCTTTCTCAACTCAGTGCTCAAGTAATTGAAAACAAGTTTTAAAAGAATTGTAAAAGACTTCTTAAAATGACTCAAAGAACTCTCAAGACTTTACTCTTAGCTCTACCTTGAATTTGAATTATGAATTCAAGGTTGCGATTCATGTTATGAATGATCTTTAGATGTTTAGAAGTAGTTTAGAGTAGTTTGAATACAAGGGGAGTAGAGGTACCCTTTGAATGAACTTAGACGAGCTAAACAATGGAGAAGGGGTTGGAGGAGGTGACCCTGGCGCACTGAGTTGTGTGGGTGTAAGCCCCTAAACTACATAGTACTATTCTTGGCGCACTGCTGAAGTGCTACGCCAGCCACCTGTTGTCACCCAATTTCGGCCTAACATTTTTTAAATTCGTAACTTTCAAGTCCTATTTATTCAATAGCTCAAAATATATTTTTTATATTCTTAAATAATTTTATCAATATTTATCTTTATTTGTGAAAATTTCAAGATTTTTTATCAGTTAATTTTAATTACATTATTTTTTGTCACAACCGGTTGAAGACGTTCAAATATTTATTCATTTTAATTAAATCATTATTTCTGTTAAATTGCATTTTTTACACGTCATTGGTTAAGTCCATTGCATTTTTAATATTCATTTTATTCATTACTTTTATTAATATCAATTTTGGTGTTTTTATCACAGTCTAGAAATACAGTTAAATATAAATAATAATTATATACACATATATTTTATTTAACCAACAATTCTGGGTAATAGTTTCAAGACCACAATTTGAGCCCATTGTGTAATTATTTCCTATTTAAGTTTTGATTAGGTCAAAAAACTAAAGGTCATGGTGGATAACATTTAGGGGTAATTTTCAGATTTTTGAAGTCTTAAGAAATTCTTTAGTGTTCAAAATTTGTCGGTGAGTAGTTTACCGGAGCTCTGCCGGATTCCTGCGAGTCCACCACCAAAACCCAGTTCATTTCTCATTTTTCGACGGTCACCCGACCCAACTCTTCTCTTGTTCATTGCTACTAGCAGCTCTCTCCAAACACTCAAAACAGGCACACCAAAACCATTCCTCTTTCTCCAAACACAATGGAAAACTCACACAAAGAGGTCTAGGAGCAGTGAGCTCCGAGCTTTGCCACTTCAACCAAAACAGCTCCACCCAAAGACCATATCCCCTTCTCCCTATTCTCCATTTTTTTGGTCGAAATCTCGCCAGAACACCACTTAAAATGACATCCATATGTTTCCTTTTCTTTTTCTCAACAAACAACGACTAAACAATTTCCAACACCGCTTGAAACGACCCAAAACGAACGCAACCTCCATCATCTCAAAATCCACCATTGTTCATTTCTCCATAGCCACCGCTTAACACCCTTCTTTTCCTCTTGAAACAACCAACAGAACACCACTATAAAAAATCCATAAAACACCCTTTAATTTTTCCCATTTTTTTCCGCCAAAAGCTCCGATAAATCAGAGCTAAACAACGAAACCAAACCCCTTCCCCTTTCTCCTTTTTTTTTTTTTGTTTGTTTAGCAGCTATTCCGGCAACAGCAACGCCAACTCCGGTGATTAACAGCTCAAATCAGCCTCCAGGGAGCTCCAAAACTCCAAACAAACTCTGACCAGCTGGAGAACAACTCAGACCCAACAACTGCTCCAAACTCCAATGAACAACCCATGATCCAGTGAGCTCAAAGCTCTGATAAAAAACGAGCCCCCCTCCCTACAACAATAGCGGTATATTTCTTTTTTCTCTTTTAATTTAATTTCTCAGTTAATTATTGTAGATCTGTACTATTTCTTTATGTGGTATTTTTCTTTACTTCCTTGTTATTTTTTGTGGAGCTATTTGTCATTGTTAGTATTATTTCTAGACTTGTTTGAGAATGTTCATATTCCAGGAACGGTTTCTCACTTTGTTTTAGATGTATTATTGATTTCTTTTGAAGTATTAATTATTGGTTCATTAGTTTCATTGTTGTTTAAAGATGTGTTATAGTGATTGTGTTGACATTTTATGATAAATTTTATCTTCTTGTTGTTGATATGACTGTTTCAAATTTAGTATAATTTATTATTGACACAGTATCTCTAGTTTTGTTGGCTAAAATGCTCTTTGGGTTTGGTCATGTTATCTGGTTGATATGTGTTGTTTGGATTATCTTTAGAGGAAGTTGTTAATTGAAACATTAATATGACATATTCTTTTTGTTACTGTCTAAAGTTGATTTATTTATTTATTATATCATTACATTTTACATAATCCTTTGATATTCCATTATAGAGTGTGAGTTCTATTTTATGTTAAAATTGGACAATGAAAATATCTCTTCATAAGTTATCGAGGCCACCCCATTGTTAAAAGATGGAAATTTAGTTTGAGTTAGTATTTTTGTATGATAAAATTTGCCGATGAAGAAATTACCATCGATTTCCAAGGCATTCCATGTTAATAAGATGGGTTTTTTTATTTTAAGTTATTATTTAATTATTCATTTTTATATTTATTTATTACTAACACTTATACTAAGTTACTTCACAGGTAGCTGAAGTTGCTTCCCATTGGCTATCCGAATGAAATTTGAATTATATTATTTATTCATTATTTTGTATATATCGATGTTAGGAAAACCTTAGGCCATTTTTCATATTAATGTTTTATTTTTTTACTTCTGTATGTTACATGTTTATTATACTTGTATATTTACTTTTATCTCCTCCTAAATTTGAATAAATGAACTCAGTCAGGACCCACAGTTGTGGATTTCGAAGGATGCCTAACACCTTCCCTTCAAAATAACTTGAACCCCTTACATAGAATCTATTGGTTTCGTAGAAATTCTTTTAGTTAGTTAATAAATCGATTTCCTAGTTTTTCCTAAAATTAGGTGGGGGCTCCTTTAAAATTTGTTTATTCTTAAAATTCTTTTAAAATTAAATTAATTGATTATTTTTCAAGTCATCACAACGTTTCTTGTTATTTAAATAAAGTAGGGATGTAAACACCAACCTTGGTACATCGGTGGTGCATCGCCCCAGGCACTGTCCAAAAAACCCAGTGACTTTTTCCTCTTCAATTTCTGACCCTAATTCACCTAGAATCGAATGGTTTCGTCCCCAATCACTTAGAATCAAGTACTCTACAAAAGTACACAAGAATCTACTCAACCAAAACTCTTAAACTCTATACGATTATCTCAAGAACTCATCAAACCCATCCTAATTCAAAAACGAACACAATACTTCAAAAACACTAATCAAGAACTTAATTCCTTCAATTTTGAGAATGAAATTGCTTAAAAAACATGATTGGCATGTGGGTGAAAGAACCCAACACTATATGAACTCACATACCTCTTACGGATCAAATTCTTTGCGAAATCTGCAACAAAACTCAAGAATCTTGATGAACACCTTGAACTTTTCTCATTTTGTCATCTTCTTGAACTCCTCTCAAAACCATAAGCGTAAATTGATTTGGGTAAACTGAAGCAAATCAGTTTAGACTCCTAATTATTTACTAAAGACTCTTAAATCCGAAAGGTTAAGGAAAAGACCAAAATACCCCTTATATTTTCAGGTAACGTTCCATAAATAGACAGTCTGACTTCAAACGGGCATATCTCATTCATACGAGCTCCAAAATTAGCGAACTTTGTGGCTTTGGAAAGAGGATTCCAAGACCTTTCATTTGATATTTTATGGGCCACCTAACTCATCTTGTACCGAAAGTTATGGTCATTTGAAGTTGACCAAAAACTCACAACCTAAGCATAACTTAGAAAATTTCAGATTTTGCTATTTCCAAATTAGTTTTTTCTAATTTTAGCTCTTTCAAATAATGATGTGTTACAATATGTCCCCCTTGAGAACATTCGTCCACGAATGAGATTACTCTAAGTAGACTAAGGGTGGTAACATCTGACACGCTCTTCAAATACTCGACATGCAAAGTAACGCAACATTTCAATCTAAAAGTAAATACCAAGAAAAGGACTAGAACCTTAATTTGGAATTTCTCTGGATTCAAAGATATGTGGGTATCTATTCTTCATATCTTCCTCAATTTCCCAAGTAGTTCTCTGAGCAAACTGATTCCTGATAAGACCTTGTCTGATGCTACCTCCTTTGTTCTCAACTTGTGAACCTGACGATCAAGAATCTGAACGGGGATCTCCTCTTCTTTATATCAATGTTTTCAGTCGGTAGAATAAGTGAAGGATCACCCATAAACATCATCAACATTGAAATGTGGAATACCGGATGGACTGCTGCTAATTTTGACGGTAGCTCCAACTCATAGGATACATTGTCAATCCTATTGGATACCCTGTAAGGGCCAATATACCGGGGACTAAGCTTCAGCTTATTACCGAAGCTCATGAAACCCTTCATGTGTGACACCTTCAAGTAAACCCAATCATATACCTCAAACTGTAAGTCTCTTCCCCTAACATCAATATAGGATTTCTGCCGACTTTGTAATATTTTTTAACTTTCTTGAATAGTTTGCTCTTTCTCCATTACTTGATCAACCAAGTCTGGTCCTATCAACCTAGAATCACAAACTTCAAACCATCCAATAGGGGATCTACATCTTCTCCCATTAAGAGTCTCGTAAGGAGCCCTCTGGATGCTAGAGTGGTAATTGTTGTTGTAAGCAAAGTCAACAAGAGGTAAGTGATCATCCCAATTTCCCTTGAATTTGATCACACACGCCCTCAACATATCCTCTAAAGTCTGCATTGTACGCTCTTCTTGGCCATCGGTCTGAGGATGTAAAGTAGTACTCAAATTTACCTTCGAACCCAAACCTTTTTGGAATGACTTCCAAAATTGTGCGATGAATTGCGCACCTCTATCTAAAATAATGGAGACCTGAATTCCATGAAGTATGACTATCTCTTGAATATATAACTAAGCATAATCCTTTCCTAAAAATGTGGTATTTATAAAAAAAAATGGGCTGATTTAGTAATTCGATCTATTGTATCCCAAATCCAATCATGATCTACGTGAGATCGTGGTAAGCCTGTGATTAAATCCATATTGATCATCTCCCACTTCCATTCCGTGAGATCTATATTATGAGCCATACCATCGGGCCTCTAGTGCTCTACCTTTACTTGTTAGTAATTCAAACACTTAGCAACAAACTCGGCAAAGGCCCTATTCATACTACTCCATCAATAGACTTCTCTCAACTCACCATACGTCTTGGTGGAACCCGAATGAATATAGTATCTGGAGCTATGAGCTTCCTCCATGATCCTCTCTTGAAGTTCATCTACCTTTGGTACATGCAATCTACATTGATACCTCAATACTCCATCTCTCCCTTGTTCAAAAGCCATCACCTTCTTCTTATGAACATTTGCCTTCAATTCAAACAAAATATTATCTTGGTCTTGTTTCTCTTTTAGTTCGAACACTAGTGATCATTCATCCCCATTCATCACCACCGCCCCCTTCAATGGAATCCATTATTCGGAATCCAAATCGTTCAATTCTATGCACATCTTTGGCTAACTCTTTCTTGTCTTCCTTAACATGGGAAGTACTACCCATAGACAACCTGCTCAAGGCATCAAAAACAACATTAGCCTTACTTGGGTGATAAGAAATACTCATATCATAATCCTTGAGTAACTCCAACTGCCTCATCTGTCTAAGATTAAGCTCTTTCTGACTGAACACATACTGAAGATTCTTGTGATCGGTGAACAAATCTACATGAACACCAAAAAGATAGTGACCCTATATTTTCAAAGCAAACACTACAACAACCAACTCTAGATCATGGGTTGGGTAATTCCTTTCGTCAACCTTAAGTTGTTAGGAGGTATAGGTTATAACCTTGCCATTCTACATCAATACACAACTCAATTGAACTCTAGAAGCATCACAATATACCACAAAGCCTTGCGTACCTCTGGTAAGGTCAAGACTAGGGCAATAGTCAACCTAGTGTTCAATTCCTGAAAGCTTTTGTCACAAACTTCAGACCATTTAAACTTAACTGTTTTCTAAGTCAAATTAGTCAAAGGGGATGAAATAGATGAAAACTCCTTTAAAAACCTCCTATAATAGCCAACCAATCCCAAGAAACTCTTAATATCAGTTGGAGATGTAGGTCTAGGATAGTTCTGCACTACCTCAATCTTCTGAGTGTCACTTGAATCCCATCAGCAGAAATAATGTTGCCTAAAAATGCCACAGAGTCAAGCCAAAATTCACACTTAGAGAATTTAGCATACAACTCTCTATCATTGAGAGTTTGAAGAACTACTCTGAGATGAGTAGCATGAGCTTCCTAATTCCTCGAATAGATTAGAATGTCATCAATAAATACAATAACAAACATATCTTGATAACGCTTAAATACTTTGTTCATAAGGTCCATGAATGTTGCAAGATCATTAATCAAACCAAATGATATGAATAAAAACTCATAATGACCATACCAGGTCTTGAAAGCTGTCGTAAGGATGAAACTTTCTCTTACTCTCAACTGATGAAAGCCAGATATGAAGTCTATCTTAGAAAAAAAAAGTGGCACCCTGCAGTTGATTGGAAATATCATTAAGCCTCTGAAGTGGATCCTTATTCTTGATAGTAACCTTATTCGCCTGAAGGTAATCTGTACACATTCCACGAGAACTATCTTTCTTCCTCATAAATAAGATCGGAGCGCCCCAAGGTAAGTCACTAGGTCGAATAAAGCCTTTCTCAAGAAGATCTTTCAACTGCTCTTTTAACTCTTTCAACTCTGCTAGAGCCATTCTATATGGCAGAATAGAGATTGGACGAGTATCCGGAAGAATATCTCTATCGAAGTCTATTTCTCTCTCAGGTGGGACACAGGGAAGATCATATGGAAAGATCTCTGGAAACTCACTTACAACTGGAACCAACTGAATGGGTGGTGTCTCAACACTAGAGTCATTAAATCAGACTAACTGATAAATGCTCCTCTTTTAAACTAACTTTCTCGCCTTCAACTATGAAATAAAATGATCCTTAGGCACTGAACTATTTTTCCACTATAAAACTGGCTTATTAGGAAACTAAAACTTAACAACTACAGTTCTACAATCAACTGAGGCATAATAGGCATGAAGTCAATCCATACCTAGAATAACATCAAAATCTACCATGTCTAACTCGACTAAGTCGGCCATAGTATCCTTGTGATTGACGGAAATGGTACAACCATGATAAACTCTCTCAACTAGAATAGACTGACCAGCATGTATAGAAACGCTGAAGGGCTCAAGAAGTTGCTCAGGAAGAATATCAAAATTCATGGAAATATAAGGAGTCATAAAAGATAGACTCGCTCATGGATCTAGCAAAGCATATACATCAAAAGTAAAGAATTTGATCATACCAGTGACAACATCTGGCGAATTCTCTTGCTCTTGGCGACTAGTGATAGCATATAGATAGTTTGCTCCTCCACATGACCCTAAAGTTTCCCCTATAGGTGCAACTCTTTCTGGTGGATAAACTGAGGAAGGTTGGGCTCTATTTCCCCCATTACCACTACCTTGCATTTTCTTTGGACACTCTCTCATGAAGTGATCATTTTGACCACACTTGAAACAATTAGTGGAGCCATCACGACACAATATTGAGTGGGTCCTACCACACTTCGCACATGTAGGAGTCTCATTACCTCCTTGTGAGACACTACCCTGAGATTCTGTAGGTCTAGCTCTAAAATTCTACGAATTCAGATTCTTGAACTCATCTTTGTTCCTTGGTACAAGAGCACTAGCAGATCATGGAGCAGGCCCACTTGTCTTGTGTTGAAAAGAAGGCCGGTTTGCATTACTCTTCTGCAGTCCAGACTCATTTCCTAATGTCTTTGCCTTTCTTATTTAAGAACTCTTCTCTATCCCTCGACTTATCTATCTCAACCTGCTGCAGATGGATCATAATTCTTACTAAGTTTGTATCTCCTATGAGCATAGCTCCCTTTCCCTCCTTACTTGACAGACGAGACAACCCAACAATGAACAAAGTCATCCTGCTCCTTATGTCAGCAACCATCTCCGGGGCATAACGGAAAAGTTGGGTTAAGTTGAGGCTTTATGCATGCACACTAATATATTACTACTTAAGAGTGAGGAATTCTCTTACCTTTGCCTCTCTTATCTAACGGCGAAAAAAATGCCCTATGAAGGCACCTTCGAAAACATCCCAGCTCACAATCGGTTCACCTGGTTTAAGGGTAAAGTTTCCTCAACTCTTTTTTCCTTCCTCTCCATTGCCTTTACTATTGGTTGAGCCTCTTCTATATCATCAGCCTGTTCATCTTCAATATTTTCCTCGTCATTTCCCTTTAGACCATGTTCTTGATTTGTACCTGAAAATTTTTGCTCATAAATGACCTTACTGCTTTTGGTGGTGATGGCCACGTAGTGTCCATATTTTTTGGGATTCGAGATAGTGTCACTTGGTAGTGCACCATTCTTCCTCTGGTTCAGTGATGTTGTAGTTGTCCTTACTGTTGCTCTATCTGATTGATGGAAGTAGTATGAGAATCCACCAGTTTAATCATGCTGGAGAACTCACCCTTCATTTCTTTCACACCTGCATCAGTTGATTCCTCCTTGTGGAACACCTTAGCGAACATATCTTCTAGTTTGCACCCGCTGGAACTACCACTTGGATGATCGCTATTACCTAGGGCACATAAAAACCATTGCAGTCATTCCTATAACCATCTCTATTTTGCCAATTGCCTTGTTCTCTGTTTGTTGTCCTGTCATACTGCCCTTCTCTGGAGTAGTTTCGACCTGTATCTCCATAATTATATCCTTGGTTTCCCGAGTTATAATACCGGAAAACACCTTGATTTCACAAGTATTGGGCCTGCTCATCCAAGTCAATATCCTGATCTTCATACCTGGTTGAGGGTCCTACAACATTCACCTTCTCAGAACCTGCCATGATATGCTTCGTGAGTAGATCCATTTGGGTTCTCATGTGAAACATATTATGTATCTCCCACTTCAACGTCCCTGTTATGCCATGCTGTATTACTCTTTGACATTTCATCCTTTAGCTGCATGATTTTTGGGAATGGCTTCCTTATCAATGATCTACCACAAACTGCATCAACAACAGTCTTCATAACGTAATTTAGTGATCTATTAGAAGCCTATTTAAAATGTCTCTCAACGAGACCATGGTTCGGGAACCTTTTGAACTTTTGGCTGAATCTCCACCAAGCATCATGCATTGCTTCCACTGGTAGTTGCTTGTGTGTGCCTATCTCATCTTTCATTTGTAACTCTTTTGATTCAGGGTAGAATCATTCCAGGAAGTCCTCCTTCAATTCATTCCATGTCCTGACAGAATCATGTAGGAGCTCATTCAGCCAATTACTTACCTCTCCAATGAGAGACAATGGAAATAGTCTCAACCTCATAGTTATCTAACTAACCCCAGGAATTTCCTATGATTTGTGTATCGCAACAATGTCCATCAGATGCTGATTTGCATCATCACCAGCTGCACATCTAAACATACCTTTCAAGTTCAACAACTGAATCATTGTGCTGATGATTGTAAATTTCACACCTGGAGGCAGTGTAGTTAACACTATTGCTCATGTGGCTCCAGCTCCATCCAAGTCTAAGTTATCCTCTTCGAACACAATGTGAACTGATTATTGTGCTCGACCTATTGGAGCTAGTGGTTGGTGGAACCAAAATATGATACATCCAAACTTAAACATCAATTAAGAAGTATAAACAGTGGGAGCCAATTTATAGAACACAACATGAGTTGAGGTCGATCCCACAGAGAATATCTTTATAGAAATAGTTTCACTGTTGTGTTTATTCAAATGTTTTTATTATTTCCAAACAAAGGTAATTGCGAAATGTAAAATGGGTTTAGTTGTAAGGTTCAAGTAACAAATATTGTTAGCATTGTCCAGATTATTAATTAACAGAATGTTCACTTCAAGGTTGTGATGATTAATGAATGGAACCAGGGTTGTGTCTTTTATTACGTTACATCTAGTGTTGATTCATGAACGAGTTTCAACTAATTTATTCTTTGCAAATTAAAGGCGAGTCAGGTGTATTTAACACTTCTCAATCTTATTTGATAGATTTCCACTCAAATCCTATCGGTATTAGACTGTGTGACTCGATTTTACCATCCCTTAGCTTAGTATCAAAGTTCTCTTCTCTCTTTTCTCGAACATTCACTCTAATTCAACAGTTTAACTCTTCTTTTTCCTAACTATCAATTTTCTCTCGAACAATTTATAGATATAGGCAAGTTCTAAAGCGTGCACTCATTAGAAGGAATGAATAACAAAAATTGTGTTAAGTTCTGCAAATATCAATCACCTTTTATTCGTTTTACGAATCTAAACTTAGATTTTAGTCATAGTTCCCGCAACCGTAGTTGTGGTGTTTAGCCACTCATGCCTTCAATTAACTGAGCAAAACAATGTAATAGATATATTAAGGAGAATCACTTACTAAGAGTTGCAAATTCAATGAACATTTGATATTTAAAAAAAGAAGAAGCAAACTTCCAAGATCGATTCAATATTAATCGATAAAAACCAAAGTAGAGAATATTTAGAAACTAGTCGTTCATTCTAGATATGATGCGATAAATCAAAATTATGACTTAATTAATTCAAATAACCAGTCTAATAAGAGTTCTAGTCGAAGTAGGGCTACAATGTCGAGCAGCTTCACGGATAGTAAGACGACCCATCAAGCGCTTTATGGTTCGTGAAGCACTCCGTGGTCCTTACCTAGAAATCCCAAAACACAGTCCTTCAAGGCCTGTTCACTCGACATCTACCATAATCGCCATCACTGACCATTGTGAGGACCACGGCCCGTGAGACCTTCCGTGGTCTTTACTTGGTCCACCAAAATATTGTTTTTCAAGGCTTGTTCACTGGAACTCCATCACAGACAACATCACAACCTGTTATGATGACCACAACCTGTCTTAGTGTCCCAAACCATAGGGTCACTCCTCGAGGGCTTCCCATTGGTTCCTTTCCATGAGTAGCTTCACGAACCATCATGATGATAATGGTCCGTCTGGGACTCCTTGGTGTTCACATAGAATTTGGTCATCATCCTCAAGATTCCAAGTCCACTGCTTTGTCACCACAAGCATTATGAACCCCGTCATGATGATCATGACCAGTGATGGGTCCCGTGATCCTTCCTTCAACTCATTCATTTTTTCTTTTTTTTTCATCTCTTTTCATGCCAGTGAGAACCTATTTAGACATTCAACAAACACATCAAATCTTACAAAATACACCCAATTCTAGCGTTAATCCTTAATTTTGAGCATCAAATGTGCCAAGATGTCACGGAACATCATGGGGTTGATTTAAGAAGATTTTTGCATGCATCCAAATATGGAATCACTTGACGGGTGCAAACCACAAAAATTTGAGAAGTTCAACGAAATTGGAGACCCCAAAGACCACTTGCATATGTATTGTTATAAGTTTGTAGGAATTGAAAGGGACGAAAAAAATATGGATAAAGATATTCATGACGAGTCTCATAGGGGAAGCCTTATCATGGTACATTGAACAAGACCGTCGAAAATGGGTCAAATGGGTTTATATGGCTACGAATTTCAAGAATAGGTTTGGATTCAATGTGGAAAATGTGCCTGACTGGTTTCATGTCCAAAATCTGAAGAAAAAGCCTAGTGAAGCCTTACGGGATTACTCCATTAGATGGAGGTCCAAGGCGTCTAGAGCTAGACCTCCTATGGAGAAGTCTTAGATCAAAGATTACCTCATTTGTGCCCAATAAACACAATACTAAGTTAGAATGGTGCTTATGGCCGAGAAACGTTTTGCATGCATCATCAAGTCGAGTGAGAGAATTGAAGAAGACATTAAGAATGGAACCACCATCAACTTGGAGGCTTTCCATGCCACCAATAAAACCTTGCAACTTGGTGGAATGGCGGAGAACCAAAACACAAAGGAAACAGGTTCTGTGATGATGGCCCAGGGAGTGAAAACCCCCTATAAATACCAAATGACAACCCCACCTCCATATCCATATCCTACATTTCCCTATCCCATGCCTTTATACTACCAAAATCCTCCTCCACAGTATCAAATACCAACCTATCCTGCCTACAATGCCTAACCTAAATACTTTCAATCACCACGACCCACTCAACCACCAAGCTACAGAAATAGACCTCCCTTTGAAAGGAGACCTATAAAAACCTATACCCTTCTAGCCGAACCCATAACTAAGCTTTACGAAAGGTTGAAAGAAGCTGGCTACATTACTCCAATCCTACTTAGCCCGTAGATGTACATGCCAAGTGGAACGACTCTAACAAGGTTTGCGCTTACTATTCAGGAATGGAAAGCCATACCACTGAAGCTTGGAGATCTTTGAAAGACAATATTCAAAAGCTTATTGATACAAAAGCATTCTATCTTAAGGATCCTGCACCAAATAAGAAAAACAATCTTCTTCCTAACCACCAAGTTAATACGTAGAAGCTGGTGATATGGTGGATTTGGAGGGATCTATTTGGTTCCTCGAACTAGAAGAGATGTTGACTGTTGCCACCCAGACGCCTGTTGTAGTGCAAAGGCGTTCTTGTCCTTTTGAGATCGAGGTCGCTATGACTAGGCCTCCATTTACTGTTCTTATAGCTTCTCCTCCTATCAAGTATGATACCTATGTTTTTCTGTGGGTTTATGGGAAAGGAAAACAAAAGTGGAAGAAACAGATTTTGCGGTAGAAGTGACTAGATCTGGGATCATATATACTTCCGAGAATCTGGTTAAGGTTAGTTCTAGAAAATTTAAGCCATCTATTAGGAATTTGAAGAACAACGTTTCGAAAAGAAAGTGCAAGCCAATGAATACTATATTGTTGATCAATTGAGTAAACGCGCATCCCAAATATCCATTCTATCTTTGCTGCAATCTTTATACACTCATAGGAATGCTCTTATGAAGATCCTAGGTGAAGCCTATGTCCCGACTGTCATCACTCATGGTGAGTTAGCCCAAATGGTTAGGCATGTATTTGAAGCATGCATGGTATCCTTTCATGAAGATGAGCTATCACTTGAGAAAACGTCCCACAACAAAACTTTGTATATTTCTACCCAATATCAGAATAAGGTAGTCACCAAAGCTTTGGTTGATCTGGGTTCTAGCTTGAACATTCGTCCCTTGAGCACGCTAACAAAACTGGATGTGGATAAGTCAAAGTTTCAAACTTGGAAGATAAGTGTGAGAGCACTTGATAATTCTTAAATAGGTTTTATTGGAGAGGTAACATTGGACATGCTAATTGGTTTTGGTACCTTTTTATTGTTTTTCAAGTCATGGACATTCCAACATCACACAATCTATTGTTGGGTCACCCCTGGATCCATATGGCTGGAGCAATGCCATCCCTTCTTCATCCGTGCCTGAAATTTGAATAAGATCATGAAGATGTGGTACTCAATGGGGATAGAAAGCATCCTATCTATGCGGTCTAAGGGCGAGATCATCTATGCGGAGCTTGTCAGCAATATTGAAGTATAACCATGGTATAGCCAGAAAATCATAGACATGATGCCCTGGTTTGGTTTCAAACTTTGGAAAAGTTTGGGGGCCAGATTACAATGAATAATTGAACCCATACACCCACTCATCATTCAACCATTTTTTGTTTGGGATATAAATGTACTGCTGAAGAATGGCTTGATAGGAAACCACCTACAATATGGTACTTAACCCACTAAAGAAACCCATACAACCGCTGTACCAGTCATTTCGATCTGTTAGGTTCATGGATACGATCACTGATGAGCTTTCAGAGGGCATGAATTGTTTGTATTTGACCAAGGAGGAAAAGAAGAGTTTCAATGCCGTGATCAAAGAGGAGGAGAAAGGGGACCCTAGAGGAAGCAAAGAAGCAAAGTCTGCCATTGGCAAGTGGACTTCAACTCCATCCAAACCTCGCCGGACATCTGGTAAGCTTTGGAAGATGATCTTTATCTCTATTTTCTAACGTTAAAAAAAAACAGTTTTTAATTACAATATTTCATTAATTCCATTTTTTCAAGTGCTACCATTACGAAACTTTTGAAGTTTATCTTTGAGAAATAAAGTTTTCTTTCAAAATTTTAATATCCTTTATTTATCTATTTGTTATGACACAATGACACCGCCTAGCTTAACATACATGATTTACAAGATGTCTAAGAAAGTGAAGTCCCTGAAGAGTTAATAAGAAAAGTTGAGGAATTCAAGGAAAATCCCAATACAAACTTAGCAGAAACAAAAGTGGTGAATTTGGGAAATTCTGAAGTATCACAAGAAACCCGAATAAGTATTCATATGAAGGAGGATGACAAGAAAGAGCATATCAAGTGTCTCTAAGAAAATAAGGATATTTTTCGCTTAGTTTTATAAAGACATGACATGACTAAGAACTTCGGTAGTAGCTCATCGATTGCCCGCCGACCCATCTTGTCCTCAGGTGAAGAAAAAACTCAAAAAATTCAAGCCTGAGTTGAGCTTGAAAATAAAGGAGGAAATATCAAAACAGTTGGAGGTCAGAATCCTTCAAGTGACTGGGTACCCAACTTGGCTTGAAAATGTCGTTCTGTTGCCTAACAAAGATAGGAAAGTCAGACTCTATGTGGATGATCGGGATCACAACAAGGCTAGTTTCAAGGAATAATTTCCATTTCCCAATATACACATCCTGATTAACAACTGTGCCAAGCATGAAACACAATCATTTGATTATTGCTTTGCTGGTTATCATAAAATTGACATGCACAAGGACGATGCTGAGAAAACTACTTTCATCATACCTTGGGGTGTCAACAACTACAGGCTGATGTTGTTTGGGTTAAAGATTGTTGAGTCTACGTACATGAGAGTGATGACCACCTTGTTTCATTACATGATCCATAAGGAAATAAAAATTTATGTGGATGATGTCATCATCAAGTCAAATAAGGGTTTGAATCATCTAGATGATCTTTTAAAGTTCTTGCTAGACTGCGCAAGTATACTTTGAAGTTGAATCCCGCAAAATGTGTCTTTGGTGTTCCTGTTGGAAAGCTATTGGGTTTCTTTGTCAGCCGTCGAGGTAAAATATTGGATCCATCAGAAATCAAATCCATTCATGATCTTCCTCTGGCAAAGAGTATGACAGAGGTAATTAGTTTCTTGGGATGACTTAACTACATCAGTCGTTGCATATCCCTATCTACTGTCCTCTGTGAGCCAATTTTCAAGATGTTAAAGATGGATGCTACTGTAAAATGGACGGAAGAATGTCAACAAGCATTCGACAAGATAAAAAATTATTTCTCAATTCTTATTGTCTTTGTTCCTTCTGAATCTGGTAGATCATTGTTGTTATGGATATCAATATTGGACAATCCTTTTAGCTGCATGTTGGGGTAACATGATGAAACATGAAAGAAGGAGCAGGGAATATACTACATGAGCAAAAAGTTCACATCATATGAATCGTGCTATTATTTATTGGATCGTACCTGTTATTCTTTAACTTGGGTTTCCCAGAAGCCGCGACACTTCCTCTTTTCACACACTACTTATCTGATCTCAAGAATGGATCCTCTGAAGTATATTTTCCAAAAGCCCATGCCTACATGTAAACTGGCTAAATGGCAAATTCTATTGAGCGAGTTTTACATAGTGTATGTTTTATAAAACGTAGGAAGGCACAAGCATTGGCAGATAATTTGGTGGAGAACCATATAGATGACGAGTGTAGACCTCTGTAAAATGAAGAAGTAGCTTTTATGGGGGAAGACATCTTCGAAGAATACATTGTTTAGAGTATGTTCTTTGATGAGGCTAAGAATTTCAGCAGGTCTAGAATCAGAGCTGTTTCGATCTCACAAGCTGGTTAACATCACTTGGTATTGGTGAAACTCAGATTCCTTTGCTCAAATAATATGGCTGAATATGAAGCTTGCATTTTGGGACTCCGACGGGCAATTGACTTTGATGTCAAAGATATGTTGATAATTGGAGATTCATACTTATTGATTCATCAAGTTCGAGATGTGTGGGCAAGTAAGAATTGAAATCTGCTACCATATTTGGAGTGCGTGCAAAGGTTGTGCAAAAGGTTCATCAAGATAAAATTCAAGCCTGTTCCAAGGATCCAAAATGAATTTGCAGATGCCCTAGCCACTTTATCCTCTATGATTCAACACCCGGATCGTAATTAGATTGGCCCTATTTAAATTCATATATATGAGCAACCAACATACTGTTTCCATGTTGAAGAAGAGTAATATAGAAAGCCTTAATACCCAAAAGATACATCAAGTGTGCAAAAATGCACAATTCAGAAGTTAGCAAATCAATTCTTTCTAAGCGGAGAAGTCCTTTATAGGAGAACTCCCGATTTGGGTTTTATAAGATGTGTCGATGTTGAAGAAGCTAGTAGGTTGGTTGAACAGATACACACAGGAACATGTGGTCGTCACATGAATGGTTTTACTCTGGAAAAGAAGATTCTGAGATCATGATATATTTGGTTGACCATGGAGACAAACTATATTTGCTATGTCTAGAAATGTCATCAATGTCAGGCTTATGCAGATATGATTTGAGTTCCCCCCAACGAACTCCTTGTTACTAATTCACCTTGGCAATTTGCAACTTAGGGCATAGATGGCATTGGTCCAATCGAACCGGCAACATCCAACATACACTGATTCATTCTTGTTGCAATTGATTACTTTACCAAATGGATTGAAACTACGCCTGAGTAATCAGCGATAAAGAAGGTTGTAGATGACTTTGTAAAAAAAAACCATCATTTGTAGTTTCAGAATCCCTGAATTAATTATTATTGGCAATGGAACCAACTTGAATAGTGATTTGATAAAAGCAATAGGTGAGAAGTTCAAGATCACCTATAAGAATTTCACATCATATAGGCCATAGATGAATGGAGCAGTTAAGGCTGCAAACAAGAACATCAAGAGGATACTACGCAAGATTATCAACAATTACAAGCATTGGAATGAAAAGTTACACTTTGCTTTGTTGGCATATCGTACTACCATCAGAATTTCTACCTTAGCTACACCATATTTTATGGTATATAGTTATGAGGTTGTGATACCTACTGAAGTGGAGATACCATCTCTGTGAAAAATTCAAGAGGCGGAGCTGAGCGATGCCAAATGTGTACAAGTTCAATCGTAGAATTTGGCATTACTTGACGAAAGAAGGATTAATTTCGTCTGTCATGGGAAACTGTATCAAAATAGAATGGCTAGAGCTTTCAATAAGAAGGTCAGGCCGAAACATTTCTCACTTGGACAACTGGTTTTGAAGCGGATCTTCCTAAATCAAGATGAGGCAAAGGGAAAATTCTCACCAAACTGGCAAGGTCTATATATAGTCTCTCGGGGGTTAACAAGCGAAGAACTCATATTGGTAGAAATGGATGGTGAAATTTCACCCAAACCTAATCAAATGTAGTGAAGAGATACTAGATCTATGTTTTGATTCATACTCTTTACTTTGTAATTTGGAACTACGTCATACACGATTCCCGTTTAGGAGTGGATACATAGGGTCTCGTATGGGGTTCTGTCTTATCCTAATAAAAATTATCATTTTCCCTTGATTATGTAACTGGGGCAGAATTTCTAATGGGGTCTCAAAAATTCCATCAAAGAGAATTACCGTGAAACCAAGACTAGGGCGAATGTTTTTTAGAGGATTCATAACAATCAATCTACAATCTACATCAATAGAAGTCTATACTAGGGAATAAAATTGTAATGGTTTCAAAATTTTGTGACTCATATCAGAATGAAAAGACCTCTCCAAGTAAGACGTTACAAAGTCTTAAATTGTTCGAAGATCAAAGATTCAACAACATCTTATACAATGTGAACTTTTCTGGTGTTTTCAAAATTCATTCAAACATGTACCTATTTTATTAATATTTTTCCTCAAAGCAAATGCCTGGAAAAGGGCTGGATGTTAAGTCAAATGGAGCATGCCGGTCAAAGAAGATCAACCTCCCCCCATTTTATAAACTCGCAATTTTTCTTTGAACGCAGAAAAGACTGGTACACAAATAATAATCAATTTCAACATCTCTTGAAGGGTCAAGCTATCATTATATTTAGTTCAAAAATTCGACAGTATATGACATCTTGTCCTTCCAATAGGACGAAGGATCATGTAACACCCAAAAAAAATCTAAGTTAAGGCTCGAACCATTATTCATTTTGAATAAGATTGAACCGAGTGATTCTAAATTTTCTTAGGTGTTAAAGTCACTTGAATCCCTACCATAAAGTTGAATTGAAACTTTCTTTTTTCGATTAAGTTTCACTATGAGAATTTACTTGGGTCAACTTCAAACAACCATATAGTATAGCACGTAAAGATTTAGGTTTCCCATGACCTATAAAATCGAAGGTCTTTGAATCATGTTTCCAACACCACCAAGTTTTCTTAATCTCAAGATCGGACTAAAACGATATGCCCGTTTTAGTGAAGTCTATTTATTTAAGGCATTCCATTTTTTTTTAGTAAAGGGTATTTTGGTTTTTTGCTTTTTCCCACTTGTCTTAGAACATTTTTCCTAACCCAATTAATGGTTTAATCAGATTCAAACATATCCATTCACTTTCAAAACACTTGTAGTTTTTAGAACGAAGTTTCAAGAAGAGGAAAAAATGGTTTCCAAGTGTTCAATCAAGAGTTGAGGAATTCACCAACAACAATCGTTCTTCCAAGGTATGTGAGGTTTCCCATAGTGATGGACTTTTTCTTCCAAGACCAACCATGTATTTCTTTCATTAATTCATCCATGAAGTCGTTTATCTAAAGATTCATGAAGAGTTCTTTAGTTTTAGCCCCATTCTTTAACAGTGGAGGTTTTAAGTTCTTGAGATGAGAGTTGCGAATAAGTGGTGTTACTTGATATAATTTGAGTAATATTTCATTGAAAATGTGTTGGTTTATCAATCAAAGAGAGTTTGGAAGAACCAATCGATTCTAGATGAGTTAGGACCCGAAATTGAATAAGATCAGATATTTGGGTTCGGGCTGGGCCAATTCGCCCACATAGCGCAAGGAGGGTTGGCAGCCCTGTCTTAGCGTTGTGGCCCAAAGTACTCCCAGAACACTTGGGACAGGCGCGATGTACCACTGATGTATTAGTGTCGCCTGCCTATTTTTCTTCTCCTATTTTCGTCTCATATGTCTTCCTTTGAATCGTGTCTTCCTTCACTTTTTAATACTAACTCTTAAAGTCTTCATTAATCCTTAAGAGATCCTACATATAATAATCACGTCTCTTAATTTACACTTCGAATTAAAGTAAGGTTAAGAGGAAATTCAAGAGGTCTTTTTAAGTCATTTTGAGAAGTCTTTTGTAAATAACTATAGATTTGAACTGAATCTTATGTAAATAGGCATGATAATGAGAAGAATTGTATTCATGAGTCTATGCTATTATTCGGATCCTTGAGTTTTGAGTCGTTTATGTCCATAATCCCGGATGAACCCTATGAATTGAGTATTCTTGAGATGAGAAGTATCGTTTAGTTCTGAGTATTGAATTTCTATATTTTTATTGAGATCCTTGAGTTGGTTCGTTCATGTCTATAAGGTTAGCATGAATCCTATTTTGAGTTATAAGTCTTGAGAGTCTTTCAAATCCAATCATTGTGTCTTAAACTGAGTTTTTACGAAAAGTTTAAAGAGACAATATTGAATAAATATATCATTTTTACATTGAAAAAAGAGAAAAAATCATTTTGAAAAAGAGTTTATAAGTTCAAAAGTTTTTCAAGAACAATTACCTCTTTTAAGAGGATTGTTTGAGCAATTATCTCAAAGTAGAGTAAGAGTATATTTTAATACATTGATCATAAAGTTATATTGATTATTTTAGGAGTACTATCGAGCACCAAAATGGGTTAGAGTCTTTATAATTCAGAAGTCCCATAAAATACGTAGCCAACGTAGGATAGGATAGCACTAATTCTTCGTATGACTCCTCACTGCCTCTGAAAAGGCCTATTAGATGGATCTATTGTCACAACATCATCATTTACCCCGATAAGGTATCGGATGACCCTTGCAATGTGGGAAAAATGTTGTATCATTTCTAGACTTGTAGTAATGGTTGTAGGCTAGAGAAACTTCCCACAAAGTAAAGTATATGACTTTTATGTTTCTTACTTTGTATATCTTATTGTAAAGCCTAAATGATTTTCACTTCATATTCATGTATTGATCCAATTATGTTACTTTCAGTTATTTAAGCCAGTTAATTGTTTACTCGAACCTTAACACTTACTAGTACATTTAAAGGATTGACTTCATTCGCACTATATCATTTTATCATGCAGATTGAGGTGCTAAAGATAATTAACGGGTGTTCAGTTGAAATATTTATTCACTCGCAGACAATTTTTGTGAGGCCTCCTAGCTTCCAAGAGACTTTATTTTTATTCATTTTAGTAGTATTGGAGGTGTCAGGGGTCTTGTCCTGATATTCATCTTATAATGTTAAAGGTTTCATAAACAGACATAATTAGACGCTTCCATTATTTTCTCAGGATTTTTTATTTAAATTATGACTCATGTTAAGTATTTGTAAGACAATTTTCTAAGACTCTATTGAATGTGTATGTATTCACTCAATATACGCTTTGACGTATTGTTTGGTGTAATATAAGACATGTAACCAGGCCAAGGGCTCTCTTAGGGATTAGAAATGGTTCTTGATTGCCAGATACGTCCTGGGTGTAGGCCTGGGTTGTGACAAACTTGGTATCAAATTACAGAGTTTAAGTGTCCTAGGGTGTCTATGAAGCCGTGTCTGTAGGATCTTATTTGTGGTTGTGAGGACCCTACTTCTATAAATGAGGGACTATATACATTTGAGAAAAGTTATCGTCCTTTCATACTCTAAATTGTGCTATACAATTGTGTGATAAGAAACCTATTCAAACTCGTGTGTTTCTTAGATTCCGTCTACTACCCGTCATACTCGAGGTAGTTGAAAAGCAAATCATAGATCCTTATCGATGAGTTACTCTCAACAGAAGTCTTAAGGAAGTCATGAGACTGCAGAGGGGCTTAAGAGAAGCCCGAGAGTGAGCTTACGTGTTGAGATCTGAAAGGATGTAGTCTTTTTCATGTGAATCGTGCGATTGAGCAAAAAGTGAGATGTACTCCCATACTCTCTTATCTAAATCTTGCTTTAGTTGAGACCTTTATGAGAAATTATTTTTTAGAGCTTGGGAAATATTTTTACTTGAAAAGATAGTATTAGTTATGATGTTATAAGCATAGTAGTAAAAGTGCCCAAAGATAAAAGAATTAATGCTGAGGTTCATTACTCTAGAAAGGGAGATAGTGATGAGGTAAATTATCTTATTGTAGTCATGCACCCATTAAGTTATTAATGAGGAGTTTTCCCTTATGGGTAGACTAGGAAGGGATGAGTGTAGATTTCATGATAGAAGGTAGAGTAATAGTTACTAGTCAAATTGAGTTAGACTATACTTTAACCAGAAGGGAGAATAAGTCGATGTACCATTGTGTTAGTAAAGACTAACTGTGGGTGTTTTATAGAAGAGTAGAGTATTCATGAGCTGATAGATCTAAGGTAGGCTTCTGATTTTGAAAGGAGGGGAGGGGTAACCCCATGATATTTAGAGGGTTATAGAACTAATTTGGAATGATTTATAGTGAATGGGTAAATAACAATTCAGTTGTGAAAGGAAATGTGATGGTTAACTATAAGTATGTAGACTAAGAGATAAGATTTACTACTTGTCATGAGGTCTTAGTGGGTGAGTGTTTCTTAGTTTTATCTACTAGGTGTAAGTTAATACAGTAAGTGAGCAATCATATTGATATCCATGTGAAGTAATAGAAACTAAACTTAAATTTGAGAGAAGTGTCATGATCAAAAGAGTGGCAACATGAGGGTGATGATGTTAGCTTTTAGATCTGATCTGGTAGGCTTGACATAGAGTAGGTGAGGAATTGAGATGTTTGTGAAATGAATATGAGTGGTACAAGTGAGAGATTCTGACTTTTACATGAGAGAAATGAAGTATGACTAAGTCACTGGATTAACTAGAGTATTAAGAGGTGTACCTGAGATCGTATGTAGTCAGTAAGGTTCTAATTGAGTTTATTGTTTTCATTTATATGTGGATAGCATAATTGAGTTGTCAATGTGGAGCAGGCTGATGTAAGCATTATTTATCACCCTAAAGAGTTTGGTAGAAAGGATTTCAAACAGTGAATGACAAGCCTCTTAAATATAGTTCAAAGTATCAACTACTTAGGTTGATTTGAATATACAAGGATGTTATTGTTAGGCTAAGAAGGAAAAGTCATATTATTAACAGTCAGATTAAGTGGATTTATAAGACAACGAGAAAAGTTTAAGAGAAGCATCTTATAAAGAGGTCTTACAAGGAGTCTTAGTACCTGCTTATGGAGAGTTTAGTAGCCATGAGATAAGCCTTTCCTAAGTATTAAAGTAAAGGGAATGGAGACTAGTTTAGAGATGATGTAATGGATCGATAGCCTTCAAGTGGTAGTTTAGACCTAAGGGGGAGATGATAAGATGAGGAACCAAATCAAGTGTTGAGAATTAGATAGTGATATCTTCAGAAATAGTTAAAGTGATATGTCGATCCAATCATCCTCTAGTGTACTCCACAAATTCCAGTCGTTACAACATCTAGTTGATTCCTTTAATATCATAATTTTGTCTATGGCCTATGCTCATGCACTTCAGAGAGATTGACATCTATGCTCAGTTCCAAGACTGAGGGGAAAATACTTTAGCCCATTGATCACAATCTTACTCTATACAGTTATGGATATCAGGCTTATGATCTGAACCTATTCATTAGCACTCATGGCTCATAGCATGCTTAGTTTCACAAATTCTTGATTTGCTCTTAATGGCTATCAAAATAATGCTATGTCATGCATATTATTATATCAAAGCTCTCGAATGAATCGTGCTTATGATATTTCACCCTAAGCTCTTTGAGTGATCCTTTTTAGTTTTGATACCGATGTTGCCGATATATAGTAGTTGAGTAATGATAAATGAGAGGTTCTATGTTTCTTATTGTGGTAGTGGTGGTATTTTTATTCCACCTAAGGTTATAAATGTAAGGGAAGAAGGAGATAAGGTTTTACGATGAGTAATATGTTAATTTCCTGGTAATAATGCATGAAAGTTAAGTTTTTAGAAGTGAGAAGAGAATGAGGAATTCTTCTAATGACTTTATAGTAGGAATCTATGGAATGGTTATAGTACTAGGCTTGAATATGGTGTTGGTAGCATGTGGATGAATTCATGATACATTAAGTGGTTCTTGATTAAGAATCAAGGTTGGTTCAATGTTGGGGTAAGGAGTAATATCCTTGGGATGAGATTTCCTATAGAGGAAATTAACTTGAATCTCGTGATCTAGATTAGAATAATCACCTTATGTGAAGTGCTTTGTGATTTTGATTTAGGCATGAATATAGTAAGAGCATATAGTTACACTCAGCCTTAGTAAGAGTAGTCATAATTGTAGGAGTTATGAGTTGGATCTTATGAGGTGCGGTATTCATAATAGAAGTCATGATATAGTAGTATTTCTAGGATTGAAAGCTAGTAGTTGTATTGCTTAAGGTGTAATAGTCCTATTTTTCCTTCATGCCCAGATTTCCTTTGTCTCATGTAAGATAGCTTCAGATAAGAGCTTTGTTATGTTCAAACTCATATCGTTCTTGGCGAATGAGCCAAAGGCAGTTCCAAAATCTTAGTAGAAATCAGTTTCCCCTATGTTAGTCGCATGTTCAGAATTCACAAAGAAAGTAAGAGTAACCCCTTTTCCATTCATAGTCCAACCGTCATTCGACGAAGAATAATCCTAAGGAGGAGATATTGTAACACCCCGTAAATTTATGATTTAAGGCTCAAACCATTATTCATTGTGAATAAGATTGTACCGAGTGATTCTACATTTTCTTAGGTGTTAAGGTCACTAGAATCCCCTAGCATAAATCTGAGTTGAAATCTTTTTTTTTCGATTGAGTTTCATTATGCGATTTTACTTGAGTCAACTTCAAATTACTATATATTTTAGTACATAAAGAGTTAGTTGTCCCATGACCTACAAAATGGAGGGTCTTTGAGTTCTATTTCAAACGCCGGTAAGTTTTCTAAATTTCGAGCTCTGACTAAAAGTTATGCCCATTTGAGTGAAGCTTCTCAATTTAAGGCATTACACTCATTTTAGCAACGGATTTTGTTCTTTTCCTTTTTCCCACTTGTCTTATCACGTTTTTCCTGACCCAAATAAGGGTTTAATCAGATTCTAAAATGCACATTAACATTCAAAACACTTGGGGTTTTTAGAGAGATGTTTCATGAAGAGTAAAAGAGGGTTTTCAAGCGTTCATTCAAGAGTTGAGGAAATTCACCAAGAACAATCATTCTTTCTAGGTATGTGAGGTTTCCTATAGTTATCGAATTGTTCATCTTCACGCCAATCATGTAGTTCTTCCATTAATTCATCCAGGAAATCGTTTATGTAAAGATTCTTGAAAAATTCTTGAGTTTTAGCCCCATTCTTTAACAATAGCGGTTTTAGGTTCTTCAGCTGAGGGTCATGTATTTAAGTGGTGTTTCTTGATAGAATTTGAGTGAGATTTTTATTAAAAATGTGTGGGTTTTTATCAATGAATGAGTGTTTTGAAGAAACCAATTGATTGTAGATGAGTTAGGACCCAAAATTGAATAAAAAATTTCATCAAATTTGTGGGTTCAGAATGGGGCAATGCGCCACCATAGCGCTAGGAGGGTTGAACCATGCGCCAGCAACGTGCCTCAAATTACTCCCAGTATTGTTGGTGTATGCGTGAGACATCACTTATGCACAAGGGTCCCCTGCCCCTTTTTCTTCTCCATTCTTTGCCACGTATGTGTTCCTTTGAATTGTGTCATTGTTCTTTTCTTGATATTAATCCTTAAGAGATCCTACATATCCTAATGACATCCCTCAATTTAAACTTCAAATTAATGAAAAGTTTAGAGGAAAGTTCAAGAGGTCCTTTTTAAGTTATTTTGAGAACTCTTTTGCAATTAACTATAGACTTGAACTCAGTCTTGAGTAAATGAGTATGATAATGAGAAGAGTTGTATTCATGAGTCTATATTGTTATTGAGATCCTTGAGTTTAATAGTTCATGTCCTTAATCCCGCATGAACCCTATGAATTGTGTATTCTTGATATGAGAAGTATTGTTGAGTTATGAGTTCTTGAGTCCTTACGTTTTGAGTAATGAATTTCTATATTTTTATTGAGAACCTTGATTTGGTTCTTTCATGTATATATTTTCAGCATGAATCCTATTTTGAGTTATAACTCTTGAGAGTCTTTTAAAGCTAATGACCATCTCTTAAACTGATTTTTGAGGAAAAGTTTAAAGACATTGTTTTTAGTAAAGTTTAAGGGAACTAAGTATTACAAAATATATCATTTTAACATTGATAAAAGCGAAACTTTGATTTCTAAAAAGAGTTTATGAGTTCAAAAATATTTTAAGAATAGTTACCTCTTTTAAGAGGATAGTTTGAGAAATTATCTCTAACTAGAGAAAAAGTATGTTTTAATACATTGAGTATAAACTTATATTTATTATTGTGCGAGTAGTATCGAGAACCAAATTGGGTTAGATTCTTTTATAACCCAGAAGTCCCATAAAACTACGTAGCCAGTGTAGGATAAGATAGCATTGATTCTTCATGCGAAATCTCACTACCTCTAAGAAGGCCCATGAGATTGATCCATTGTCATAATATCAGCCTATACCCCGACAAGGTATGGGATGGCCCTTGCAATGTGGGACAAACATTGTATCATTGCTAGGTTTATAGTAATGGTTGACGGTTAGAGAAACTCCACACAAAGTATAGTATACTATTTTCATGTTGCTTACATTGTATATCTTATGGTAAAGCTTAAATTGTATTCACTTCATATTCATGTATTGATCCAATTATGTTGCTTTCAGTCATTCAAGTAGTTAATTGTTTACTCTAAGCTTATCACTTACCAGTAGACCTCATTCGGCCTGCATCATTTATTGATGACTCATTTAGGTCTTTGTTTTCATTGTTTAAGTATTATCAATGCCAGATTTATGATCCAAACTGATATTAATGTATTGATTTGTGGCTAGGAAAACAAAACAAAAATGAAAGAGCAACAAAGATGAAGATCGTCGAGTTCAATCGGTGATCCGCCAATTTCTGGGAGTTAAAACCCTTTGAATCTTCAAGGTCTTAGAACAAAGTCTCCAAAACCCTCTAAAACTTTAAACTCTCCAAAAACTGTAAAAAGTTCGAATAATAAAAGTGATATGATGTAATTACTAGAAATTTAAACAAGTATTTATAGTGTTTGAAAATTCGTGTTGCGGAGGACCATTTGGCACAGTTAGTCAGGATCGCCGATACACTCGTCGACCAGCCTTTGGGTCGATTTCATCACCTTTCTACTTTAGCCTTCAGCCTCTTCCGTTTTGAGTCATTATGCGATATGGTACTGCTTCGCTGAACTGATTAGCGATGCGCCGACTACTCCATTTCATCACCAACTTGACCTTTTCCTTTAGGGCTCAGTACACTGGAAGAAAAGGCGATTTCCAGGCCCATTGGCGACTCACCAACTGGTATCAGCGATATTCAGGATTTCATTTCTTCATTCTTTTCAGCCGCCTTGTTCCTTCTTACCAAGTTGTGTCCATACTTTACCTCAAACTCTAAATACCTGAAACTTAAGTTTTTTCATCAGATATTCAGACAAAATATGAATTTAAGGACACTAATTCTATCAAAATATAGCCCTAAATGAGTCCAAATTGTGGACTCATCAACACCCCCAACTTAAACTTTTGCTTGTCCTCAAGTAAAACTCAAGTTCGACAGTCTAAAAAGGATATCTCAAAGAGTGTTACACAAGACTCAACCATGAATTTACTCAACAAGACTCAACTTACTCATGCAAGAATCAATTGTATACTCAAAGACTCAAGTTGTGACACACCATTATCAAAGATTCTCCAGCTCACTATACTTGCTTCCAATGCAAGTTCGAGCTCAACAAAGGTATTTGAATGCCCTCACACAAAGAATGATTCCATATTCACACATAATGGTTTAATTATTTAAAATTCTGGAATCAAATGCAACGCTCAGTCTCACATAGAAGAACACAATCCATGCTTTCACCCATATGTTTACCCGTATTTTCCAATCATCAATTGTTTCAGCTCACTCAAGATCAAAAAGGTCTTTTCAGGGCTTGTAATGGGGCTGAGTGCAAAGGTATGGTCATTTAGGCTCAGTGACTTTAAACCTCGTGAATTGTAGTGGTTTCAACATTTTTTTCCTATTCTTTCATCAATTTCTTTAGTGCTCAAAAGTCATCCCATTATTTACTTCCATGGATTGTTCGGAACCCCATTTCTTTTGATATTTCTCATAACTTTATTTCACAACTTTTTCTTTTTCTTTTCTCTTTTCTTTTTTTTTTTTGTATGGAGGGGTTCCATTTTTCTCAACACTATGGGTTAAAAGGGACTTTTCTTGCACTTCTTGACTTGCCTTTTCTTTTCACCACACCCCCAACTTAGGCTTTTGGCCTAAGTTGGCTATTCAATCAACCACTAATCACAAGGATTATGGGTAGTGCATTTAATAAAGGTCATGTTTTCATCAAGTATTTTTCAAAGAAAGGGAAGGCATAAGGGGTGTTTAAAAGAGGTTCACACATTCACAAGGTAGGCGATAAAAGAGGTATATGTCAAATTGGCTCACACTCTTCAAAGGTGCCTAAGATCATATCAAGAGATAGCCTTACTTCGTCGACCAGACCAACGGGAAAAATTCTAGGTGTCATCATACATGGTTCACATTAAGCTCATCATACAAGGCATCGACACCAAAGTCAAATAAGACTCCACACTTTCGCTAGTGTGCAACGTTCATCACAAGAGAATCAATTTGATAAATGGCTAGTCACAACGAGATGCAAAGAGTTCACATATTGACTATGTAACTTCACTTGGTCTCATTTTAGCCGCACATTCATGTTCATTCGATTATGAGCACTATTTGAGTCATCGATATTGATCAAAACCGAGACTCAAATTTGCTAAAGAACAACCACATTCCACACAGACAGGAGGTGGCGAAAATTTAAATTTTTTCGGAAGGGTTAAAACCATTTACACTTTAAAATCAAGGAGCCACAGGCTCAAACATCCACAAAAAGCAGTGTAAAACACAATGACCCAAGTAACAACAAAACACGAACATCAATATTCACACAAAAAGTGGGCCTCACCCCACCACAAATAAAATCCATTTGTCCTCAAATACAACTAACATAATATCCAAGAATTTAAAATCAAGAAAGAAAGACAGAGAGGGAGGTAAAAAGGGGATCCTATCTAAGTAGTTGCTCTATATGTCTGTGTCTCAGTGCCTTAGGTATCAGTTTGGCCTCGGACCTCAGTACTCTGGGTCACACTGGCTGGACCAACTCCACTAGAGACAGTAAAATTTGTGTTTGCCATGGAAGCATGTATAGCCGCATCTATCATAATTTCTTTAGTCTCTGTCAAGTCCTCATCTGCAACATCCATAGTTTCTTCGAGCATTTCCTAATCTGTCTTTGCCTCCAACTGAGGCTCAACTTTCTGCTGAATTCTATCCTCACTTCTAGTGATGACCGGAGGTATTTCTAGAAAATTTGGGATCTCCACCGTACCAAAGACCATGGACATATCGATGGCCTTCAGCTGATCCACATCAGTCCTCAAAGTAGTAATAGCGGCCTTTAGTGTAGTCACCTAATCTGTGGCCCCTTGGTCACACTCACACACCGCTATTCTAGCCTCAAGGGCATCAATCTTAGCTCTCATCGGTGTCACAACATTAGTTAGGGTAGTCTGAATCATGCTTGGAATGGATGTTTCTACGTTGGCAGCCTAACGATCAGCAGGTTGGGCAAGCTATCCCATTCGGATCAATGATGCTTGAGTGATTGACGCACAAGATGCAACGACAATAGTAGGTCTGGGCGGTAACACAGCAACAAAAGAACTGTGTGTGTCAGCAAGACTAGCAATAGAATTTGATATACCTGAAGGCCCAGGGGCTACAATCACTCAATTCGTGGAGAGACGTTTTTCCTTAAGAATTGTCCTTAATCCCTTCGTCATTAATCTATTCACTAACTTTGGAGGAGGGCCCTGTATTGGCTGTGCAATCACTATTACTTGCTCTAGGACCGGGGGAGTAAGAGTGGTAGGTGTAGGATTCCTGATCCTAGATCGATCATTCAACTTCCTAGATCGTAGTTTAGCCTTCTGTGCTATTATCAGCTCATCATCATCAGAGGTTGCACTTTGGTTTTCTGATTGTTCACCCTCACTCTTCAAAGCAGTGAGGTAAGTGTCATATATGCCTTCACTGTCGGAGATGACTTCTAAAGAATCAAGTTCCTTTCCTTTTCTTTTTCCCTTCCCAACAATTGTGGAAAGTTTTGTAACTTGTCCTTTTGATACAGCTACACCCTCGTTCATTTTAATCCCTTTTGCCTTATTACGAGGAGCAATGTGTTTACCTGCGTCTTTGGGTCTAGAGATGTCCGCAATACATCAGGAACAAGTTAGAAATAATTCAATCAGAAGTGCAGACAATCAGTAGTAGATATATTCACCGAACTTGTCAGCGAATCATCGAATCTCTTTGGTAAACTGGATCGGGCTCACCCAAGGGATTGGCTCAAAAAAATTCGCAAGTCAGCGACGAGGGGTCCCTTTCGGCGAATCGCTAACTACTTTCGGTGAGCAAGGGTTTGTCTGCCAAAAGTTACACTGCAACAAGGGTTCAGGGATGCAGACAAAGGGTGATCAAAATTACCTTCGACGAGTCGTCGAGTGCTTTAGGTGACCTAAGGTTTCTCGTCGAATGTAACACACTTCGACTACTCATTTAGCGTAAAATTAAGGGTGAGATGGGGGCATTAGGCAAACTGCCGAGTGGTTTGGCAAGCTTCAACCCACTTTCTCGAATTCAAACATGCAACCCCCGTAAATACTTGGAATGCAAAGGTATTGACAGTACGTACTAGGGGCGAATTTGTAAAGTTTGAAATCAGGGAAACGTGAAGATTTTGAAACTTTAAAACCTTTGGCTCTTAATACCCATTCAGTTCGCGTCCGTTCGGCGACATTAGTCGTAACCGCAGATCCACTCGGTGACGTGCCAAGTTATGACTTACTTCGCTGAGTATTATAGGACCTCTAGTCAAAGTGAGGGGCCAAACGACGGTCTCTATCGGGATCGTCGACATAATCGGCGATGCACCGAATGGAACATTTTTTCGCCAACCTGCAACTATCAACAATTTCCACACTCAACCCTCCAACATCAACACACCATTATTTGGAAACAAATTAAAGCATTTGAGAGTTTTGGGTTGCCTCCCAAAGATCACCTTAGTTAACGTCGTGGCAAGACACGGGTTAACACCTAAACTTCACTTTTCGGTGTAGCCAAAACATCACTTTGCAACCCCCTGCTATGTACCGAATGGAGATGAGCCATCACATCACCCGTAACATTATCGAGCAGCTGAATGGATCTAGAATGAGAACCAATCATCTGTTTCACCAATTTGATGTTCTCCTACCCTTCTTCCAGCACCCTATCATGCTCACTTACCTTGTTGAGAATGATTGAGAGCATTCCCTCAACACGTTTACCCTCATTTTCCTTAGGCTTTCTTCGCTCATAAGAGGGAACGTATCTGTCCTTCCTTTTGCATTTGACTTCAATTTCTAATATCTTTTTGGCCAACTTAGCCATCTGAGTCATCAGTGAGGGCTGACATGGAGTCCTTCTCCACTTCTTGGTTTGTTTTAGCCATGTGATCAAGCAGGTGGGCTGCTATCGCATAGGGCTGATGTGTAATACCACTTGGAATGAGTCGGTCCGCTAATGCTTGTTTTCGGGACCAAAACTTTGGTAGAAGCAGTCCATGAGGACTATATCAGAAACATCATAAGTGGGGCATTGAATTAGAAGCAATTTAAACCTTTCCTATGCCTCATTAATCCGTTAACTTTCCAAGTCTTTGAAAGTTAGAATACTATCCCTGAACATCATTACATCTAATGGAGGAAACTCCATTTGCTCACAAGTACTGCTTTACATACTCACCTCCTCTATTTCAGAGCCAAACAAGCAAAATACAAAACTGAAAATTAGGTAAGTAAAACTATAACTAACAAGAACGAAAATCCTACTTAACTAGAAATTCTTTAATAACACCACTCCCCAACAGAGGTGCCATTTTGATGTTTGCGTAATCAAGACACAACTTTTAATTCAAGTGTCTACGATCGTACAATAGTAATATAACCCAACCAAATGGGTAGGGGTCGAGTTCCAAGGGAGCGGTTTCTGAGAATTAAGAGTTAAGCGTGAATATGTTAGAGTTAACCATAGCTAAAAACATTATCTAGCGGAAAAAAAAATGCAAATATAGGGAGATGAGATTCCGGGGATGTGATAGGAATATGAGATAAACTACACAATTGGGTAAATGTTATTGATAGTCAATTGCTGAACATTTGTTCACCAAGATGATGGTGGTCATTTATTTCATGCCAATGAAGCTCTATTGGGGGGCATATGTGCTTTTGTCCTACCTTCAGTTAGGGATCATGTTGCATTCCATGTGACAAACATAATGCTACAACTATTGCAAGTTAAAGGCATATTTGGGGGGGCTAGATCATAATATTCCCCATGAGTATATTCGGAACTTTATGGAGATATGTACTTTGTTCTCAGTCAAGGATATTTCACAAGAATCAGTTCGGCTGTGGTTGTTCCCTTTTTCTTTAATGGGGGAAGAAACCAAGTGGTTAGTAGGGTTATCGAGGGACTCCATTGTATCATGGGATGAGCTTACCGATTCTATGTGTGGTTCTTCCTACTGACAAAGATGGTGAAATTGCGTGACAACATCCAAAACTTCAAGAGAGTAGAAGAGGAACCAATTAATGAGACTTGGCTTAGATTTCGAAAGTTGCTATTACAATGTCCTACTCATGGGCTTCCGGGTGATGTGATACTTTAATATTTTTACCGGAGTTTAGACTCAATTAACAAAGGAGTAATTGATTAGCAGGCCCGAGAAGGGATAATATTACAACCATTTGTGGTAGCCTCATCCCTTCTTCATGAAATAACAAAGATCAATAAGGCGTGGTACACTCAAGAGGACCAAGTTTCTCCCTTAAATTTTAGGATGACAAAAGAGCAACTTGACAAGGAGATAGAAAGGGATGAGAATATTAGAAAAATGTTGTTCCAAATGGAGTTGTTACAAAAATAAGTGGTAGAAAAGTTTGGTCAACATCAAGAAGTCAAAAGAGTGTTTAGACTTGAGGGGGTCTCACCCGAGCTACTTAAATAGAGTGGGAATCATGGTTGGAACTCGCATAACGAAGAATAGAAGAGACGATACTACCAACATTGGACTGAAAAAAATGTCTCTTGGAGGAGAGAAGAAAGTTATGAAGATTACAATACGGAATTAAGTGACAACCCAAGATCAAAGTGTAGTTCGAGTAACTTAAGAATGGATGAATTGTTGTTGCGCATCGTAGATAAGGTTGAAGGATCCGATGACGTGCTTAAGGAGATAAAGGCTGATTTCTCATCATTGAATAATAGAGTCAATTCTCATGCAGATGCAATCAAACAACTTAAGGGTCAACTAAGCCAATTGTCAGCACAATTGGAACCCAAGGTATTTGAAAGCAGTGAGGCTGAGTGCACAACAACTTAGAGGGCTGATCATGACAAAGAGTTGGAGATGTGACTAAAAGTGGAAAGATAGCAGTTGGTAATGTGAAGGGTAATAATGGAATGAACTCTCATGAAGAAGGGAAAGATATCGATTATGAAGAGATACCCGTTCAAGCACCAAAAAATGATATGCCCAACGAAAAGGAGGAAAGTCCCAAGAAAATCCCTGCCGAAGAATTGCATAGAGATAAATAAAAGGGTACATCAACTCCAAAGATAGTGCAAGCTCTTCCCAAATTAGATCCTCCATTTCCTCAACGTCTGAAAAAGAAAAATGAGGATGAAAAATTCAAGAAATTCCTATCCTTGTTTAAGACACTTTCTATAAATCTTCCTTTAGTGAAAGCATTATCGGAGATGCTGGGGTATGAAAAATTCATGAAGTAGATGGTCAGTAAGAAAAGAAACATGGACTTTGAAACAATTGAAGTTTCCCATAATTGTAGTGCCATTTATGACTAGCGAGATGATTACAAAGAAAGAGCATCCGGGAGCATTAACTAGACCATGCACCATTGGTATGCTTTAATTTGCTAATGATTTATGTGACTTGGGGGAAAGAATAAATTTGATGCCTTATGCAATCTTCAAACAACGTAGGCTGGGGTGAACAAAAATCCACAACAATATAGCTTCTTATGGCAGACCGGTAGATCAAACACCATGTTGGAATACTCTATGACATATTGATGAAGGTTAATCGATTTATCTTTCCAGTGAATTTTGTTATTCTTGATTGTGAGATTGATGCGGAAGTTCCCATTATTTTAGGTAGACCAATATTAGAAACCAGGAGAGCGCTAGAGAATGTTGAAAGTGGGGAGTTGAAGTTCCAATTAAACGAAGATGAGCTCACCTTCAATGTGTGCAAATCAATGAAACAATCGAGTGATATTCATTTACTTTCAACGATTGATGTGATTGATGAAGCAATGGCTAGTGTGAGCGAATTGATGCATATGAGTAAACCTCTTGAGGCTATTCTTTTGAATTATGATGAAACTGAAGTTCAAGGGTATGATGAAGTGGTAGCCGCTCTATAAGGATAAGGTGAATACTCAAGGAACCCATTGAATCTAGACATTGATCTAAAGAATTGAGAGAATCCTCCCACCAAACCATCCATGGAGGAACCGCCTAAGCTTGAGTTGAAAGTGCTCCCCTCTTATCTTTGATATGCCTTCTTGAGGGCAAATAACACCTTGCCTGTTATCATTGCAGCTAACTTGCTTGAGTGACAACTGGAATTTCTTCTTGAGGTGTTGAAAAGATACATCAAGGCTATATGATAGACTATCGCTGATATTGTAGGTTTTCCACCCGACATTTGCACTCACAAGATTCAACTTGATAGTAACTGCAAGCCAAGTGTCGAACATCAAAGAAGATTGAACCCACTGATGCAAGAAGTGGTAAAAAAGGAGATAATCAAGTGGTTAGATACATGTGTGATTTACCCTATTGCAGATAGCAAATGGGTGAGTCCGGTGTAATGTGTACCGAGGAAAGAAGGCATCACGGTAGTCCCAAATAAAAAAGAGGAACATATTTCCATGAGACTGATCATTGGATGGAAAGTATGCATGTACTATTGGAACCTTAATTCATGGAATGAGAAACATAAATTCCGATGACTTTTATGGATCAAATGATTGATCGGCTTTCGGAGCGTGGATGGTATTGTTTTTTTGATGGTGACTTTAGGTATAACCAAATCTCTATTACACCGGAAGATCAAGAGAAAACTATGTTCAGTTGTCCCTATGGAACTTTCACTTCCAAAAGGATTCCCTTCGGGTTGTGTAATGCCCTGGCGGCATTTCAACATTGCATGTTGTCTATATTCGCTGACATAGTTGAAGATTCAATGGAAGTCTTCATGGATGACTTCTCAGTTGTGGGCACTTCTTTTGAAACATATTTGGCCCTCCTTGGGCAGGCCCTTCAAAGATGTGTGGAAACCAATTTAGTCCTAAACTGAGAGAAATGTCACTTCATGGTTACGGAAGGTATAGTTTTGGGTCACAAGGTATCACAAAAGGGGTTGGAGGTCGACAATGCAATGGTTGAGGTAATTGAGAATATACCACCACCAATCTCTGTAAAAGGTATTCGTAGTTTCTTGGGGCATCCTGGGTTCTATCGGAGATTCATCAAAGACTTCTCCAAAATTGCACACTCACCGTGCAAGCTTTTGGACAAGGAGGTGAAATTTATCTTTGATGACGCATGTATGCCAACCTTTAATTGTTTGAAAGAGAAGTTAATCTCTACCCTGGTGGTTATTAGCCCAGATTGGCCTAAACCATTTGAGGTAATGTGTGAAGCAAGTGGTACTACGTTGCGTGTCATCTTAGGGCAAAAGTGCAACAAACTATTCCATCTAATTTAATATGCCAGCAAAACATTGAATGGTGCTCCACATAACTACACTATCATAGGACATGAATTACTTGCGGAGGTATAGCCATTTGAGAAATTCCAGTCATACTTGCTAGGCACTAAAGTGGTAGTTCACAGTAATCATGCAGCTCTACGGTACTAATGGCAAAGAAAGATTCTAAACCAAGGCTCATATGATGGGTTTTGTTATTGCAGGAATTCAACTTTGAAGTCATGGATATAGAAGGTTGCGAAAATCAGGTGGCCGATCACCTATATAGGTTGGAGGCCAAAGAAAGACGAGCTTGAGTTAGACATAAATGACTCATTTCCATATGAACAGGTATTCGCGAACACTCTTAAGAAAACTCCTTGGTTTGCTGATTTTGCTAACTATGTAGTGTGTTAAATAATGCGGAAACACCAGAACTTCTATCAACAAAAACGTTTCTTGTTCTAAGTCAAGAGATATTTCTGTGATAAATCATATCTATTCAGAGAATGTGCAGACCATATTATTTGGTGATGTGTGCCAAAAGAGGAAGTCAATTAAATTCTCAATGCTTGTCATGCTTCACTAGTTGGTGGTCATCAGAGCGGTGTGCGAACGACTGCTAAAATCCTTGAAAGTGGATACTATTGGCCATCCCTCTACAAAGATGCCCATCAAATATTTCAAGAGATGTATACAAAGCCAAAAGCAAGGCGGGGTATCCAGACGACATGAGTTATCTCTTAATCCTATTCTAGAAGTTGAATTGTTTGATATATGGGGAACAGATTTCATGGGCCCATTTATGAGGTCGTTTGGAAATAAGTATATTTTGGTTGCTCTGGATTATGTTTCTAAATTGGTAGAAGCTGTAGCATTACCCAACAATGATGGGAAGAGTGTTGTTCAATTCTTAAAGCGCTATATCTTTGCAAGATTTGGCATCCCAGGTGCTATTATTAGTGATGGAGGCTCAAATTTTTGCAACCAACTATTTGCATCCTTATTGAGTAAATACGGAGTAGTGCATAAAGTGGCAACGCCATATCATCCACAAACGAGTGGCCAAGTGGAGGTTTTGAATTGACAGATTAAGAGTATCTTGGCTAAAATTGTTAATGTAAATAGGACGGATTGGTCTCAATTACTAGATGATACCCTTTGGGAGTGTAGCACACCGTATTATGCAGAATTCCAGAAGTTGCAGAAGAATGTCGTACAACAATGCTCCATCATGACATGGATATCTCAAGTCTTATTGTGTACGCTCAACAAATTGAGGTATCAAAAATCAAGAAAAAGAATAGAGAGGTCAAAATAGCAAGAACTAGTGATAGGAATTTCTCTAATGATAGGTTTGAAGGACAAGGTCGACAAAAGTTCAACCAAAGGTTCTCCAACCAAGGTTTCTCAAATTCTTTCCTAAGGATGAACAACGATACGGTTTCTTACCCTAAGCCTCAAGAACTTAATAGAGGTGGTTATTATGTGAGTAGGCCTAATTGTGCAAAATGTGGGAAGAATCATGATGGTAAGTGCCTAGCCAGCACCAATGTTTGAATTGGTTGTGGTAAAGGTGGCCATCAATTAAAGAATTGCCCAACACTTACGACCAAGGGGAGAGAAGGCAAGCAAGCTCCTCAAAGGGGTTCAAACTCCAAAGGCCAAAAGCAAAACCATTGTTATGCTCTTAGAGCCTGAGGTGACCAAGAGAGCTCCCTGGATGTGATGATCAATATGTTAAAAATCTTTCTTATTGATGTGTATGCCTTATTAGATCCCGGTGCTACTTTGTCCTTTGTCATACTTTATGGGGCTCTGAAGTTTGATATGCTCCCCGAAGTGTTTTTAAAATATTTTTCTGTCGTTACCCTAGTTGGTGACTCAGTGGTGGCTAAAAAAGTCTATAGGGTATGTCCCATTTCCTTATCATATAGAATTACTTTGGTGGATTTGATAGAGTTAGACATGTTAGACTTCGATGTCATTTTAGGTATGGATTGGTTGCATGCATGTTATGCCTCTATCGATTTTAGGACTCGGGTGGTTAAATTCCAATTTCCAAATGAGCCTATCTTACAGTGGAAGGGGGGAAATTTTAGGCCTAGAGGTCAATTTGTTTCTTGTGTTAGAGATAGGAAGATGATCTCCAAAGGGTGTATCTACCATCTTGTAAGGGTGAAGGATGATGAATCCAAAACCCCTTCTCTAGTGTCGGTTCCGGTAGTGAATGAGTTTCCAGATATTTTCCCCGATGATTGACCGAGTATTCCTCACAAGAGGAAAATAGATTTTTGTATTAACCTTTTATCGGATACGCAACCTATCTCCATTCTACTTATTGAATGACTCTGACCGAGTTGAAAGAGTTGAAACAACAACTAAGGGATTTATTAGATAAAGGCTTCATCCGACCGAGTATCTCTCCATGGGGTTCTCTGTATTGTTTGTTAGAAAGAAAGATGGCTCTCTTGCAATGCGCATTCATTATCGTCAATTGAAGAAATTGACCATCAAGAATAAATACTCTTCCGAGAATTGATGATTTGTTTGACCACTTTCAAGAGGCTAGCTATTTCTCTAAGAATGATCTTAGTTTGGGTTATCACCAATTATGGGTGAGAGGGGTTGATATTACACAGACGACCTTTACCCTGTATGGTCACTCTGTGTTTGTGGTAATGTCGTTTGGGTTGACTAATGCTCTGGCGGCATTTATGGACTTGATGAATATAATGTTTAGGAAATACCTAGACATGTTTGTGATTGTGTTTATCGATGGTATTTTGATCTATTCAAGGAGTGATAATGAACATGTGAACCATTTGAGAATTGAGTTGCAAGTTCTTAAGGACTAACAACTTTTTGCAAAGTTTAGCAAGTGTGAATTTTGGTTAAGGTCTATAGCATTCCTCGGTCAGATTGTGTCAAGTGAGTGTATTGAGGAAAATCCTAAGAATATGGATGCGGTCAAGAGTTGTCCTAGACCTCTTACTCTTTCTTACATTAGCAGCTTTTGGGGTTTGGCCGGTTACTATAGGAGGTTTGTTGAGGGGTTCTCCTCCATTGCATCTCCGTTGACGGCTCTGACTAAAAAATAGCTAAGTTTGTGTGGTCGGAAGCTTGTGAGAAAAGATTCCAAGAGGGTACAAATGGTTTTTTGGTATATTCTGACACCTCTAGAGTGGGGTTGGGATTTGTCCTCATGCAAAATGGTAAGTGATTGCTATTCTTCAAGCCAACTTAAAGTACATGAGAAGAATTATCCTACCCATGATCTTGAATTAGTGGCAGTGGTGTTTGCCTTGAAAATTTGGACACATTACTTGTATGGGGTCCATGGGGATGTTTTCACCGATCACCAGAGTCTTTAATATGTCTTTAGTCAAAAGAACTTGAATCTCCGAAAAATAGGTGGTCAAAACTTTTGAAGGATTATGACATGAGAGTCCTTTATCACCCCGACAAAGGTAATGTTGTAGCGGATGCACATAGTAGATTGTCCATGGGTAGTGTGGCTCATATAGAGGCTGAAAAGACAGAACTGGTTCATAAGGTACATAGATTGGCCCGACTAGGTGTCCAACTTGTGGATTCCACCTAGGGTGGTGTCATGGTCCATAATGGATCCGAATCGTCCTTTATGATGGATGTGAAATCTAAACAAGATCTTGATTCTTTATTAGTTGAGTTGAAAGAGTCAGTACTCAAGAAAATCCTTTGAGGCTTTCTCCTAAGGGGGAGATGGGGTGCTTAGGTACTAAGGTCGGTTATGTGTTCCAAATATGAATGGGTTGAGGGAACAAATTCTAGAGGAAGCTCATAGTTCTCGATATTGTATTCATCCAGGAGCAATAAAGATGTACCATGATCTACGAGTAGTCTATTGGTTGAACGGTATGAAGAAACATATTGTGGGATTTGTAGCCAAATGTCCTAATTGTCAACAAGTTAAAGTTGAGCATCAAAGGCCGGGAGGATTGTCCCATAATATAAGTATTCCCACTTGGAAGTGGGATGATGTGAATATGGACTTACCTCACACTCGAAGGCAACATGATTCTATTTGAGTCATTATAGATCGGATGACAAAATCAGCCCACTTTATTCCCGTCAAATTTTTTATTCAGTGGAAGACTATGCTAAGTTGTACATAAGTGAAATAGTGAAGTTTCATGGGGTTCCTTTATCTATTATTTCGGATCGGGGTACTCAATTTACTTTACACTTTTGGAAGTCATTCCAAAAGTAGCTCGGTACTAAGGTTAAGCTTAGCATGACTTTCCATCCCCATATCGATTGGCAAGTGGAGCGTACCATCCAGACAATAGAAGATATGTTGAGGGTATGTGTTATAGTTTCAAGGGTAACTTGGATGACCACTTTCCATTAAAAGAGTTTGCCTACAATAATAGTTATCACTCAAGTATCGGTATGTTTCCCTTTGAAACCTTGTATGGTAGGAGATGTAGGTCTTCGATTGGTTGGTTTGAGGTTGGTGAAATTGTTCTTATTGGTCCCGAATCATTTTATGAAGAGATTGAGAAAGTTCAACTCATTAGAGAGAGGTTGAGGATGGCTCAAAGTACACAAAAGTTTTATGCCGATGTGAGAAGAAGGGATCTAGAATTTGAAGATAATGATTGGGTCTATTTGAAAATCTCACCCATGAAGGGTGTGATGAGATTTGGCAAAAAAGGGAAACTTAGTTCCCGATATATAGGCGCATATAAAATTTTGAAACATATTGCGAATGTTTCCTATAAGTTTGATTTTCCAAATGAGTTTTCGCCAGTTCATCTAATATTTCATGTTTCTATGCTTAGGAAGTGTATTGGAGATCTGGTGTCCATTATTCCCTTAGAAGGATTGGGAGTTGACAGAAGTCTTTCATATGAAGAGGTTCCGATAAAGATCCTAGACTGGCAAGTCAAGAGATAAAGAAACAAGGAAATAGCTTCCATTAAATTTTTATAGACAAATCATTTAGTTGAGGGTGCTACTTTGGAGGTAGAGGCCGATATGAAGCCCTGATATCCTCATCTCTTTCCTTATACTCCTATTCAATATTGAAATAACTAATTCCTCTTGAGTTTTAGTGTTTTTGTAGTCATGTATGCATATGTGTTTTTCCATGACTTCCTTATGTTATGCATGTTCTTGAGAAATTCATGTTTAGTAAGAAAATGAGTTTTAAAGATTTATATTCCTCATGTTGTTGAGCATTTAGTATGAGTTGCCTATTTGACTTCATGAGATTAGTTGATGAACATGCTTTGGTTTGAATTTGAGAGTAATTGCATATTGGCTCCATGATATTGTGTTGAGCATGCTTTTAGTTTGAGAAGGTCGTTTCTCCTATGGATATAAGAAATGTTGAGTTTTCATGCATAATGGGTTGTTAGATGTAGTTCCTACTTCCTTGTGATGCATTGATTATGTTTGAGTTGGCGTTGATGTTTCTGCCTTTGAATTGTGCATTATTTTGATGTTTCACGCATGATGCTCTGCTAGTCTTGAGTCTTTTCTTCCGTAAGGTAACTAAATCGTCATTCAAGGAGGAATGTTCCCAAGAGGGAGATATTGTAACACTACGGAAATTTGTAGGCTAATATTAGAGCTAAACATTAAGGTTAGAATCAAGGAAGAGGGGCAAGAACCAAGGCAAAAGGCGAAGGGCAAAGGTTGCCCAAGCCTTGCCAAGGCATTGCCCCAAGACCATGAGGACCTTCACGACCAGAAGTGGTCACCACGAGTCGTGGTTCCACTCGTAAAGGTAGAGGCAATAGCCTACTTAAGGTGCCTAAAATTGGATCCTCCACACGAGCCACTTCACGTCTCGTGGAGCCTTGGACGGCTCATGGGAGTGGCCTTGGTGGTGTGAGCATGGTTGAGGAAAGAGGCAAGAAACTGCCTCAAGGACCACGAAAGGCACCACGGCTCGTGGCTTGCTCTACAGCTCGTGGAGCCCCTTGTGAAGATGCCTTGGGCTTGTGAGCTAAAGGCACAATCTGCCTAGCTATTGCCTCAAGACCACGAATATGACCACGACTCGTGGTCATGGCCACAGCTCGTAGAGCCCCACGTGGTCCCTAACAGCCTACTTTAAGTGAGGGTTATTTTGGGAACATCTGTTTTAAGACCTATCAAACTGAAGTCATTTTGGGTAAGTTTAGGGTCATTATATAAGTAATTTTTAAGTCAAATTCACCAAAACTAAATCATCTTTTCCCAAACACCCAAATAATTCCCAAAAGTTCATCTTCTCTCAAAAATTATCTCTCTAGAATTTCAAGGAAGGAGAAGAAGAAGAAGGAAGTTGGAGCTAGGGTTCAAGGAACAAGTTTTTCTAGAAAATTTCATTGGATTCGATTGCTAAGGTATGATAGTTCTTCACACATGGATCCCTTCAAAACACCAATTTAAAAGATAGAAATTCCCCAAAAGCTATGGTTTATCTCCAAGTCATGGGTTCCTTTCAAAAATGATTCTAATGTTTAAATTACTTCATATTATGATTTAATTGATGATTTATGCTAGTTTATATGTTTAAATCCCCAAGAACCCATGAAATGCCCTTATTACTCAATTATGATCTTATGATGTGCGTTTGTTGATTATAGAAAAATATTATTAGATTATGCTTGTGCTAGTTGGGTTATCTGAATTATCATAATATCCATGTCTAATGTATTAATTCTAGATGTGTGGCTTGAATATGATCTATGGTCCTTGAAGGGAAAAGTATGAGACTTATGCATGATTTTGAGATTTATGCATATATGCATTAAGAATACTTTTATAGTGAAGTGTCCATGATTATGATAATGTTGTTGTTGTGTTGATTGAAAGGCTATTCTCATGAACATATAATGAACATAATGTGAAAGCTTTTCTCACATGATGGAGGTTCTAGGTTGAAAGGAAATTCTCACCTAATTGAATCTAAAGTTATATGTAGACATGGACGGTAAAAGGTTATTCTCACGCATGATCTAATTAGCTATCCTAATGAAACAAGTTATGACTGAATAGGTACTCTATGGGATAAATGTTTATGACCGAGTGGATGTTGAAAATAAGATGGAAGCTCTCCCGTTAAGAAAGGCCAGGTTTCCAAAAGTAATCTCACGAGATGGAAGCTCCCCCGTTAAGAAAGGTTGGTGTTGTAGTAACAATCTCCTTATCCCATGAACTACGTGTCCCCGTAGGATATTTTGCTAGTGGATCCATGTAAAAGCTAAAAAATGATGGTCTTACTTTAGGGAAGTATGACAACGCTTTTCGGTGTGGGTAACGCCGGATTCCATGTTAAGCTCACATGGTTTATATCGGTTAAGGCTTATTCCCACTATGATAAGAATATGAATTATGAACTATGGCTACTCAAGAAGCTTTACATAGCATGGGTGGGATTATGGGATCTTATTCATGCATTGCTCAAGTACGCTTTCAGGGTACCTATGGTATATTTCTCTTATGTTATGATGATCTATGTATCAAATATGCTTATGACTTATGCTTTTCCATTATCTTCAAAATGGTGTTTTATCTTAGTAAATTGCATGCATTCAACTAAAATGTCCCTTTTAGCATGATTTCAATGTTTTTTTTATGCATGGATACCATACTTGGTGCATTTTTTTACTAACCCATATTTTTCTAAATTTTCCCCAAATGTAGGGTGCGAATTTCAATGTGGTTCCCATTATGGCTAGAGCTTGGAATTAATCATTTCTCCTTGCTTGTTGCTGAGTCCTTATGATTCGACGACAAATATCTTCATTTAGTAGTTTCATTCTTGTATTTGACTTTAGCATTATGTTGTATGGGTTGTGACCCTATTTGATTCGACTATTGTAATAGATGGCTAATTGAGACAAGTATAGACTTCTGCTTAACTTTATGAGAACATTGGACTTGAAATGCATTTATACTCTTTATTGTTCTATGCTTATATTACGATATTCTAAGTGGCTTACATGGTGCCTTTCGGGAATTTATGTGCCTTGTTACGTCTAGGGTGTACCCTTAGGTCATGACATCTAGGCTCATGACCCATGCTTAACAAGTTGAGGAAGATAATCTTAGGGAATAAGCTAAGGACAACAAAAAGGTTAGGACAGGAAACTATGCGTACTCTCAGCAGAAAACGGGTGGTGGAAATCGCTCGCAGTTTCAACAGAAATCTTCATCCCCAGCATCTTCATTAGCTAGTGTTCCATCCTTCACATTTTGACATGATCAGAAAGGTAAGGCATCAGGCTCTATGTCTTAGGGGAGTGTTTCAGTTAGCAGAACCTACCCAACTTGTCGAAAGTATGGTAAGAACCATCCGGGTGAGTGTCTTGCACGAAAGGATGGATTTTTTGGGTATGGTTAGACTGGTCACAAGTTAAAGGATTGGCCTTCTTCTAAATAGGGACAAGGAGGTAAAAATATTAGGGCTCAGTAAACAACTTCTGCATAACAAGTAGGTCGGCCAATTTAGCATGGTACTGCATGTCGTACAAGTGGCAGTCAATGCCATAACATGTTGTATTCTCTCCAGGATCAAAAAGATTCTCCTGATGTGGTCACTGGTACATTATGAGTCTTTCACTTACATGTTTATGCTTTGTTAATCATGGGGCTACTTTTTCCTTTGTAACTCCCTATATAGCAGTAAGCTTTGATGTCAATCGAGTAACTCTCTCATAACCCTTTTCAGTCTCTACTCCTGTAAGTTACCCAGTTATAGCTAGATGGGTATACATAAATTGCCATGTCAGTCTCTCAGAAAGACATCTCAGTAGATCTTGTAAAGTTAGAAATGGTAGACATTGATATTATTCTAGGCATGGATTGGTTACATTCATGATATGCCTCAGTCGATTGTAGATGTAGGATCGTTCATTTTCATTTTCTAGACCAGCCAGTCTTAGAATGGAAAGGTAGTAGCTTTGTGCCTATGGGTCGAGTCATTTCTTACCTAATGGCTAGAAATATGATCTCTAAGGTGGTATCTCTATCATCTAGTTCGGGTTAAGGATTCAAGCTTCAAAACCCCAACTCTTGAGTCAGTTCCAGTAGTAAGAGAGTTCCCAAAACTGTTTCTAGAAGATCTTCCCAGAGTTTCTCCCGAAGGGGAAATCGACTTTGGAATTGATCTCCTTCAAGATACCTAGCCTATTTATATTCCTACTTACAGAATGGCTCCAGCTGAGATTAAGGATTTGAAAGAGCAATTGAAAAACCTTGTAGATAAGGGCTTCATCAGACCCAGTATTTCTCGGTGGGGTGCGCTAGTTTTATTCGTGAAAAAGAAATATGGTTCTCTCAGCATGTACATTGACTATCAACAGTCAAACAAAGTAACAATCAAGAATAAATACCCTATCCCAGGATTGATGACTTGTTCGACCAACTTAAGGGTGCTAGTCATTTCTCGAAGATAGACCTGAGATGTGGTTGTCATCAACTCAGATTCAAAGAGTGACATTTTCTGAAAACAATTTGCAAAACTCGGTATGGTCATTATGAATATGTAATTATGTCATTTGGACTAACAATTTCTACTGCAACTTTCATGGATTTGATGAACACGGTCTTCAAGCAGTATTTGGATTTGAGGGTTGTCCTGCAAACTCTAAAAGATCGCTAGTTATTCGCTAAGTTCAGTAAGTGTGTGTTTTGGTTGCAATCTGTTGTTTTCCTTAGTCATATAGCTTCTAAGCAAAGGGATCCGAATGGATTCTAAAAAAATAGAGATAGTGAAACAATGGCCGATACCTACCTCTTCTACAGATATCAGAATTTTTTTGGGTTTAGCGAGTTCTGACAGAATGTTCGCAGAAGGATTTTTATCCCCAGCTTCTCCATTGACTTAGTTGACTTAGAAAAGGCTAAGTATTAGTGGTCAGATGAGTGTGAGAAGAGCATTTCATAACTTAAAGTTAGGTTGACTACAACTCTGCTTTTGACTCTACTAGAGGGTTCAAATGGTTACTTGATCTATTGTGATGCATCCAGAGTCGGCCTAGGTTGTGTGTTGATGAAGTGAGGTAAGGCTATAGCTTACGCTTCTTGTCAACTTAAGGTGCACGAGAAGAACTGTCCGACTAATGACCTCGAGCTTGTAGTTGTAGTATTTGCCTTAAAGAATTAGAGACATTACTCGTATGGTGTTCACGTAGATGTGTTCACAGACCATAAGAGTCTTCAGTATGTGTTCACCCAAAAAGAGTTGAATCTTCGCCAGCGGAGATGGCTTGAATCTCAAGGATTATGATATGAATGTGCTCTATCATCCTGGTAAGCCTAATGTAGTAGATGATATTCTTAGCAGACTATCTATGGTAGTGTAGTGCATGTTGATGATAAAAGGAAAGAACTAGCAAAAGATGTTCACCGGCTTGCTCGCTTAGGAGTTCGCCTTATGAGCATATTAGATGGCGGTGTAACAGTTCAGAATGTGTCGGAATCTTCATTGGTAGCGAAGGTTCAGTTCGTCAGCAGAAAGTTCAGGTTTTCTCCCAAGGGGGAGATTGTTTGCTTCGCTATCACGATCGTTTATGTGTTGCTAAGGTGGGAGAGTTGAGACAGAAGATCCTTACAGAAGCCCATAAGTCCAGGTATTCTATTCATCCAGGCACCACTAAGACGTACCGTGATATGCATGAAGTCTTTTGGTGGAATGGCATGAAAAGGGATATGGCGGATTTTGTGGCTAAGTGTCAGCATGTGAAGGTAAAAAATCAAAAACCAGGAGGTATGTGTATGTCTCAAGAGATTAACATTCCTACATGGAAGCGGGAAGTAATAAACATGGACATCATTACAGGTTTACCTCGTAGTCGCAGACAATACGACTTCATTTGGGTGATAGTAGACAGAGTTACTAATTCCGCTCCCTTTTTGGTTGTCAAGACTACACATTCGGTGGAGAACTATGCCAAGATTTATATTAAAGAGATAGTTAGTTTGCATGGGGTTCCTTTGTCTATCATCTCAGATAAAGGTCCTTAGTTTACCTCTCATTTCTGGAAGTCATTTCAGAGAGGTCTTGGTATTCATGTTAATCTCAATACATCATTTCATCCACATACGGATGGTCAGGCAGAGAGTACCATTCAGACTTTATAGGACATGTTGAGAGCTTGTGTTATCGACTTCAAGGGTAGGTTGGATGGTCACCTTTCTATTATAGGGTTCGCCTACAATAATAGCTATCATTCAAGCATTCAGATGGCCCATTATAAGGCATTATATGGGCGTAGATGTAGATATACAATTTCTTGGTTTGAAGTAGGTGAAGAATCCTTGATAGGACCAAATTTGGTGCATGATGTTATGGAAAAATTTCAGCTCAGCCGAGATAGATTTAAGACAGCCCAGAGTCGCTAGAAGTCCTATGCAGATGTAGGGAAAGATGTAATGACCCTCCAGGTCTTTTTTTCCTTAAGGCCTCCTTTTCATTGTTTAGAGCATTCCTATAGTGACCCGAAGTCATTTATAACTTTTTGGCACTGACTGTTCGGTCACCTGACCGTTCGTTTTGGTTTTATGCCTATTTCCTTGTTTTGGAACTTTGAAAACTTAAATATATGACTGTAGTCAAACCATTGCGTAAACGACATCAGAATGGAATTGTGACGGTTCCGTTAGATTCATAATGATCAATTTAGGCTAGTACCATGGTTGGCACGAGTATCGAGGCCTTCGGTGCGATTTGGACAATTAGGCGTTTTGCCTTGGAAATTTGACCTAAGGTTGACTTTGGTCAATATTCTTGGAAAACGCACTCGGATGAAAATTCCATCAGCACGGTAAGTTCTGAAATGAAGAGTTTGTTCTAGGATGACCTTTCGTTCGCTTTTCGAGGCTTTCGTTCTAATCCCGAGGCCCGTTGTGGAAATGGGTTAAAAATGGCATTTGGGTGTGGGACCCACATTCAGTCAAAATGACCTCGTATAGAAATTCCAACTGGGCCATTAGCACTGGAACGTCTAATTTAGTGGGGTAGCTTAGTCAATTTGTGCGCACGGAACTCCGAATGAATCCCAACACCCCATCAAAGAATTCAAATATGGAAATAATTTGCTGGTTCGCTGGTCCAGCGTATCTGATGCACCCTCGCCTATAAGATAGCCATTTTTAGTTTTCTTCTAAATTTTAGAGTTGAACATCTTGAGCTTTAGAGCTCCAAATTGGGTGATTCAAGACGCTAGGTTGTTAGCTTTTTTGAGAAGAACGCGTTGGGGAGCTCGGATGCTGCTTTGAGACCTTCGTTTGAGGTAAATTCTTGTTCTGACCTGCTGCTATTGCTACTTTGTGAACTCACTTTGTGGGATATTTAGGGACTGGATTTCTCCCTCATTCTAAGTCCAAATTTGATGATTCCAGTGGCTATTTTGAGTGGTTTTTTGAGGAGAACATTGTTCTATTGTCTGAATTAACTATAGACCTCTCGTTTTGGGTAAATTTACTGATTTCAGCTGCTGTCCCATTTCTAGTTCTTGAGAAATCTGGGTTTTGGTTGCATATCCTTCGTTTGAGGTAAATTCTTGTTCTCACCTGCTGCCATGGATACTTTGTGAACTCACTTTGTGGGATATTTTGGGACTCGATTTCTCCCTCATTCTAAGTCCAAGTTTGATGATTGCAGTGGCTATTTTGAGTGGTTTTTTTTAGGGCAACGCTGTTGTACTGTTGGAATAAACTATAAACCTCCCGTTTTGGGTAAATTTACTGATTTCAGTTGTTGTCCCATTTCTAGTTCTTGAGAAAATCTGTGTTTTTGTTGCATATAGATATTGTGATGTTTTCGAACACCGAATTGTGTCCCATTTTGGGAAATGAGCTCCGGGACTTATTAAGACCTATTTTTGGGATTAATTTAGAAATTTCCAGTGTGGGTCCCACTTTCTTGTGTTGACCCCAAAATTGGTTTGTCTCCCGTTCTGGCAATTTTAGTGTCAAAATGACCGTATTAATGTTGTTATTCTATTTTTGAGTGTGTAGCAGCATTCCGAGGCCGTTCGAAAAGGGAATGATCTGGAGAACTAATTTTGGAGCACGCGTGATCGGCCTACATCTCTTAGATTGAGCACGAGCATGTTAATGCATGTTGATTAGTTGGGATTTGGTTTGGGTAGTAATTGAATAATTCATAGGTATTTAGAAATCATGTTTTCGGTCTATTTCGGGAAATATCGGGTAATTGTCAACATGCTATGTGTTATTAATTGACCCTCTTTTCGATGTGCAGTACTTGTATTCTTGATTACTTTTTATTTGAAGCATGTTGGGCCTTAGTTTGGGTTTGACTAGGGCTTGCCTTAGTAATGCATGATTCGGAACCAATACGCCTTAGTTTGGGCCCGACATCGCTCGATCCACTTAGATTCATGTAGACTAGTGTAGCAGACTTGAGTCTTATAGTTTGGGCCATAGATAGGCGATACGCTTGCTCCGACGATAGTTATCCTTATTTCTCCGATACTACGGCTTCACAAGTTACGTCGGCGAGAATGGGTTTCGCTCTGCGATTTGAAGTTGGTTTACGATTCGGTTCCAAGGACTTACATTTATTGGCTAAGTGTGGACTTACATTTATTGGCTAAGTGTGGACGACATTCTATGGACATTTATGATTATGGATCAATTGGGACTCTTTCAGCAGCTACATTGGCACCTTTATCGGGCATCCGGATCCAAGCTCTAGCCTCGACCTCATTTATATTTTTGAAGAGCATCCGGTTCAAGGCCCATCCTCGATCACCCAGATACTTATATAGAGCATCCTGTTAGAGGTCCGATGTCAGTTACTTGATAATTGTGATTGGTTACTTGGATACTTCTGGTGACCATCCAGTTCGAGGTTCGTCCTCCGTACTGTCAAATTCTACTAATTTGGGTGGAGGTTCAGGCTCGATGTTTTCCAGTCTTGGCTTCTCAGATGCAGTTATTTTTAGTTATAGTTATTTTGTGTACTCGTCGGGCTTATAGGGGTCCGTTCGAGTTTTTATTTAAACTTATGCACGAGTGTACCTTCTGGGCTTATAGGATCTAGTTAGGTGTAGTTAGCTTATATAATACTTTAGTAAGTTCTTTCTACACTCGTGTACATTCCATTGTTTACTTAGGCTTCTGTTCTTTACCTCTGTTTGTGCTATCCCTTCTTTTCATATTACCTTTACTTTTCAAGTTTAGTTGGCCAATGATGCCTACTGGGTACATGCTCTTAGGAGTGGAATTGATCTATCTTGATTGATACTTGTGCCATGTGTGGTGAGATTTTGTTTATTCCATGTTTTGCATCTTAGTCTAGAACTTGACCTGCATGTTATTGAAGCGAAATAAAAAGTCTTGCTTTATTTAGGAGATGATAATAGGCTTTCTTTGATTTGTCTGGTAAATTTTAGCCTTTTCAAATATTTTATCACTAGTTACCCCTTTTGAGCCTGTAGCGTTTTTTTTGGTAGCCATATTTTTCCCCAAACTATTTTGTTGAATCCCTAGTTTTTGCACTTCGCTTCCTTGAGCATTATAGCATAGACTTATTCTAATTATAAATTCTAAGAAAAATGCATGGTTGAGTGAAAAGATAATCAATGATAGCTACAAAGTGCTTAAAAGCCCTCTTTGAAAGAAGGTGATATAAAAAAAAAGTTACCTTGATGATGGCTTTGGTCCTTCCAAGGACATCGTGCACCTTAACGCATGTAAAATACGTAAAGTTGAGGGTGGCTATTATAAAAAAAAATAGACAAGATCATAATAAACTACAAAATAAAATAAGTTAGATACAAAGTCACAACCATGAGCTTAGATGTCAAAGAGTCTGCATTTATTATTTTATCAAGCATTCACAAGAAAGTACTACACAAAAATTAGGCCCAAATAGTAAGTATAACATGACTCAAAAGGGTCTATTCTTTTTTTCTCCAAAAAATAAAAAGTAAAATAAAAATAAAATTTATTCCTAAAAATAAAAAAATAAAAAAAAGACAGGCATGTCCCCACCACAGCAGCCCCGCCGCAGCATAAACCATGTCGCTCTGGCAGGGAAGGCTATACAGTTGGACGGGTTCTTTTCTTCATGTGTTGCCTCATTTCCTAATAGGTCCTTTGAGTACAGCACTTTTTGTGCTTCGAATTGAAAACCACCATCTTCCATGGTTCCGCAAGGGGCCAAATCGTTAGTCTAGAAGTACTCTGAAAAGGGTGCATATTTATCCATTCGCAAGTTGTGTAGGGATGAACAAGGGGTAAATTGATATCTATTTTAACGACCCAAACCATCATCAATTAGGAAACAAAAAACTTCAGGAAAATTGGGCTCCTCAGCCCGCCAGATTGGGCCAGATACCGTTAGGGCGATGGCAATCTAGCGGGATAAGTGGCCGCTAGAGTGGGATGGATGGGACAAAATTTAAATAACGCGGAGTCCTTTTTTTCCTTTTTTCTTATAACACCAAAAAGAGGCGAGAATCACACGAGAAAACCCCAAAAGGCTGCTCTAGGTTTGGGAAGGAAGGAAAAGGAGATTTCTAGCGTAACGATGTCGATAGCTTGCGGACTTCCAGTAAAAATCCATTATCTCTTTGTTTTGAAGCCTAGATTGGAGCCATAATCTCTCTACATCTGCTTGGCGCCCAGGTAGGCTAGGTTTATTTAATTGAGTAGTTATAAATTTGTTTTCACTACGTAGTATGTTGACAATTGATGGTACGATTGATGCTTAGGCTTTCGTGCACCAAAAAAGGGATGATTGTTTATATATTCTCAATTGTTGAACAAGATGGGAATTGAAAGAAGCCTTCTCCTAGGGAATAGGTTGGAGAATGTTCGACTCTAGTTTGGGTGATATATGCTTGTTGTGTTGTTTCCATGCTTGTGTACATGAATGAGATTAAAGAATATGACTCGAATGATAAAGAAAAGACTAAGTATAAAAAAGTACATGCCATGAACCTATAAGGCTAAAAAGTCAATTTATGGGCCCAAACTATGGCCTATCGGTTAGATCTATAGGATTTGGGTCCCGAAAGTTGACCCTCAGTACACTACCAACGGCCTGACATGACGGGTCATCGTTCAACCCACGACCGGTTGGTTGCGGTCGTCGTTCACGGACTCAAAAAACTCTAGTTGACACTCTTTGGTAAAATGGTCATAACTCTTTACTCCAAACATGAAATGAGGCAAACTTGGTGGCGTTGGAAAGTGGATTCAAAGACCTTTAATTTAGTAGGTCTCAGGTCACCTAATTTATTATGTTCTAAGAGATATATTCATTTGAAGTTGACCTAAATAGAATATTCTGTCAAAACATAATCTGAAATGAAGGTTTCAACTCAACTTTGTTCTAGGGGGTTCTTGTGACCATAAATCATATCCAAAACCATTCGAAAACCAACGAAATGACATTCACACATATGAGTAACTTAAGGATAACCCAATTTAACTTTATAGGCAATTAAAGAATGGTTCGGCCTAAGCTTAGAAATTTTTGAGGTGTCACATTTGTATACATTAACCTAACATGTGGTACTTTGTTATCCTTATTTGAATATTGTATTTGTACAATAATAAGTTATCCATACTTTATGCACTTTTAGTCAATTTTATAACTAATGATGTGTTCTTTTTATTAGGAAGATATATGTACTTTCTATCGTAAAAATAGTGGAGTTTTTTAGTTAATACCGATAGATTTGAAGGGGATAAAATATGTCGTTAACAATACAAAATTTATATTAAATATTTTGGGATAAACATTCCAAATACTTTTTCAGAAATAATACTTATCATAAATCATATTACACTAAAAGTGGGAATAATGTTAGGCAAAAGTTAGATTATGGTTTTACCCCTTCAAACATAAATATTATAAATTATTTAATAAATTAAATGTTAAATAGTGAATCATCATATTTGTACATGAATTAACCACCATAAAGTCTCTTGAATATGTATTATTTGTATTAATTTCATACCGGAGTAAAATTGTAATTTTTTTGTTTTGTTCATCTTCCCATTGGAAACATGACTACTTAAATTTTCCCTTCACAATAAAATAAAATCACACAGATCTATATTATATTCTTTTTTATATATAAATATTTGTATCAATGTGAATTAAATTACATAAATATAATTACCAGTAACTCTATATGATGTAAATATATGTAACTCCCACTAATTATATTTATTATGGTTTTGTACTCCCACCTCTCATCCATAATATCAAATGGATTAACATCATATTTAGTGTTTTAAAAGACTCTGTTAGGACTCTCCCTAGGGCGGGCTCTAGCACAACGCCCCGAGACTCAAGTGTGGGCTTAGTTCTATAAGACTTACACCCTAAGTGCCCGACTATACGCTGTAAGCACGCCCAACGCCCAATGCTCGGGGCTCACCTAACAGATATTACACAAATTATGTGCTAAATTTTTTTGTTAACATTGTTGACCCTCATAAATCTTGAATAAATGAATGATACTTAATAGTCTTTTAATCTATAGAAATAAGAAGTTTCAAAGTTGTAGTATCACATCTTTACATTGTGAGGGTTACTATATATTACCTACCATTTCTTTTAAAAGTACGTAGTGAAATGTTACTTTTTCACTTATCATTGGTCTTTATATTTTTTTCATATGTCTCAAAATTATCATATTTTATTTAGGTATTTGAAACTAATTTTATTTTTATTCATGATGGAGTGATGTTTTAGTTGTAATACTAGTAAGTTTTTCTTGAATAAATGAATGATACTTAATAGTTTTTTAATCTATAAAGATAAGAAGTTTGAGAGTTGTAGCATCACATCTTTACACAGTGAGGGTGACTATTTATTACGTAACATTTCTTTTAAAAGTATGTATTGAAATGTTACTTTTTCACTTATCATTGGTCTTTATGTTTTTGTAATATATCTCAAAATTATCATATTTTATTTAGCTATTTGAAAGTAATTTTATTTTTATTCAAGATGGAGTGATGTTTTAGTTGTAATACTAGTAAGTTTTATTAATTATTTTATTTTAGGGGGTGGGGGGAAAATTGTATAGTATGATAAAATATTTATTTAGAAATAATTATTCTTTTATTATTAGAAAGTTAATCATGTTTTTAATTATTTCAAACTATTGCTGTATTTTTATAATTTTGAGTTATAATCTTATTATACAGTATTTTAAATTAAAAATATGAAATATCTATTGGGCTTACGCCCCATGTGTTGAGGCTTATGTATCCCCTTATGCTAAGTACAATGCCCTGCCTCACGCCCTTCCTTATAAAAAAACTGGTTATATTCTTGAAAACTCTTTGTGTTCCTCAATCATATCCTAAAAATAGTGACATTTGACAAAATATTATACACACTTAGAATAGTTTTTAAAAATGAAAGATTTCTATGGTCTCTTCTCTTATCTCTTTTTATTTGTTTTGTTTAATGTTTATGTTTCTTGTTTGTTGTTATTGTACAACTTTCTATTATTTTGTCTATGTTATTATTGGGAATTTATATTTGAATATTGTATTTATATAGTAGTAAGTCAATTTAATTTATGCACTTTTAGTCAATTTTATGATTAAGGATGTATCCTTTTTATTAGGAAAAAGATATATATCTTTTCTATTGTAAAACTTATGGATTTTTTTAGTAAATATCAATAGATTTGAAGGACATAAAATATGCTATTTGCAATCAGAATTTGTATGAAGTATCTTGGGATAAATATGCAATGCACGTTCCCAGAACTAGTACCTTATAAGCGACAACCTACTTGTGTAAATAATTTTTTAAAATAGTTTTAGTACATAAAACTTTAAACTTTCTTAGGTATTTAACGTACAAGGTTTGGTGTTTGGGTTAGCACCCTTTGTCACTCATGTGCACTAAGAACTTCAGTCATATGAAGGAATTCATTAGTTTATTTACATGTATAAAAAAATAAGTCTTACCTTATTTGTATAACATGATTTTGCACAATAGAAATTCAATTGGAATCCCTCCTAAAATTAGGTGTAAAAGAGGGGGGAAATAATGGTAACCACATCTATTAACTAGTTGAAGTAATTTACTTTACGCCTTTAATTTTTTAGCGGCGATATCAACAACAACAAAATATTAAATTACAACTTTTGTGTAGCATTCCTTTTTAGACCGGTTATAAAAGGAATGTAAGATGTATAAATTGAGATAGAGGGAATAGTAGATCTCAAATTAGGCATCGTAATTTCGTTTTATAATTTTCCTAAAAAATTGTTATTTTTTATGCAAAGGTTATTCTACATTTTTTAATAGAGAATGGTAACATCTCGCAATTTGAAATATCTAGGAAAAAGCTAATAAATGGAAATAGTCATTTTTGAATGAAAATCTGGAAATTTGTTAAAGTTAGGAAAACTTGAGTTTTGGTCAACTTCAAACGGCCATAACTCGTAGCTCAAGATGATTTAGGTGTACTTCCATATATGGTTGGAAATCTCTTGGAATTATCTTTCCAACGCTGCTGAGTTTGCTCGATTCTGGGTTCGTATGAGCTAGTTATTCCCTTTGGAAGTTGGGCTGTTAGATTAAGGAAAGTCTAATCCGGATTATCAAAGGGTAATTTAGTCTTTCCCTTACCTAATCATTCTAATTCATTTTTAGGAGTTTAATTGGGGTAAATTCCAATTTTAGTCAGTTTTAGAAAAGTGAATTTCACGCTAGGGTTTGGAGAGAGGAGAAAAGAGGATAAAGGAGAGAAGGAAGCAAGATTCGTCAAGATCGTCGACTTTAGCTTGCGGATTTCTTCGGGGGTGATCCCTACAAGGTATGTGAGACACATAGCATTGGGTTAGTTTACCCATGCGCCAATCATGATTTAATTCAGTGAATTTAAGTCTTTGAAAGTTCAGAAATTGAGCTGAACATTGTTGAAGGTTTTTCTTTAATTCTTGTGGGTAGTGTTGATTGAAGTTTCATGGGATTTCATTCATGTTTCAGGGTGAAATTTCGGTTTGAATCTATCATATATTAAGGGTATAAATGATCCTAAGTGTTCGAGTAAATAACCATTGAAGTGTACAACGTTTAGAGTTGAAAAACGGAGAAAACAAGTCGTCAAACACCTGGGGAAGGGGGTGGGGCGTCGCCCCAGCCAGCGCGCCCCAAAAGGGGCTCTGAATTTTACCCCTTGGGGCGATGCACCAGCCAGCGTGCCCCAACATGTTCTCTGAATTTTGAGGGCTGGCGCCCCGTGCCTCTTAGAGAACCAGGGACGTCCGTTCTCTCCATTTCTTCCCCACCTTTGCGTACTTGTTCCTTATCAATGTTCCTATGTTTTCTAGTTGATTCCAAAACTCTAAGGTACATCCAAACATCATGAAATCATCCATAAATGTGAGATCATGAACCTTTAATCCATAATCCAATTCAAGGAAAGTTAAGAGTCAAGTTAAGAGAAGTTCTTAGAGTTTCCCAAAAGTCTTTTCCAAATGTTTTAACTTTGTTTTAAGACTTAATGTTCAAGTTGAGTAAATATTTAAGAGTGAAGTTTGAAGTTCATCTCTTCAAAAGTATATGAGAACTATGTATTCCCAAAGGGTTTAAAATGTTATCGCATTTAAATAAGAAAGGAAACCTCGATTTCCAAGGAGCCTTCGGGATAGTTTTCAGAAAAGAGTAATCGCTTTCTAAATGGAGCAAGAGAGGAAACTTGGATTTCCAAGATAGCCTTTGAGCTATGTTTTTGATCACTAATCTGAAATCACAGAAAGAAGTATGTTTTTAAACATAAGAGCTAATATTATATTTTTGGGAGTAGTATTGAGCACCGATATGGAGGAGATTTCAGACAACTTACAACCCCCATAAACCATGTAGGAACCATGTGTAGAAAAGGGTCATACTTTTTAGATGATTCCTTTAGTGCTTTTTAGCATAGACTAGTCGACCCACTTAGTGAGTTAGGTTCTATAATCCCGGTAAGGTATATGACGGTCCTTGGCAGAATGAGTTAAAACATTGTATCATGACTATAACTCTTAAGTGATGGTTGTCGGTTAGAGAAAATCCCACAGTATTTTGTATTTTTAAATACAAACAGAGTTCATATTGTATCATTGTATACATATAGAGTTATTATTGTATTTCTAAATACACAGAGTTGACATCATGTTTTAAACAACTTTTCCTTATATTGCACTTGTTTTTAAATTGCTTTATATTGAAATGAGTTCAGTTATGTTTAGTTGAGTTGAGTTGAGCCAGGTAAGTGTTTCTTTCAAAATTCTTTTCAAGCTTAAGTTATGTTTAGCATTCCAACTCGCATACTCATACATTCAATATACTGATGCCAGTTAGCCTGCATTGTCATATGATGTAGACGCAGGTAAAGAGGATCAGCATCCAGCGCAACGTTGATCCAGTTGAGCTTTAGAGTTGTCGGTGAGCCTCCTTGCATCCCGAAGGATCCCCTTTTTTCATTACTTTATCATTTTAGTTCATTAGGATGTCGTGGGCCTGTCCCGATATCCATCTCAAGTGTTTTAGAGGCTTCATAGATAGTCTGTCAGATGTTAGTTCATTCGTCATCATTTCGTTATTGGCTTATGTTCAGAATTGAGTTGCCACTTTGGCTAAGTTAAATGTTTATTTCTAAAACATTATGAATTAAGTTTGAGAGAGTTGATTTATCTTGCATTTGAGTTCTTTTCTTAATGCTTAAAGTCTTCCGCGGAGTAAGTAAGTCAGGCTAAGGGTTCGCTTGGGGCCAGCAATAGTTCTTGAGTGCCGGCCACGTCCAGGGTTTAGGCTCGGTGTGTGACAAACTTGGTATCAGAGCACAAAGTGTAAGAGTCCTAGCGAGTCTATGAAGTCGTGTCTGTAGAGTCTTAGTTATCGATGTGACGCGCGCAACATCTATACTTAGAAGGCTGCAACATTTAGGAAATTCCTTCACTTCTTTCATACTCATTTTGTGCATTAGAGTTTTAACTCTAAAAACTTTCTTTCTAACTCGTGCGTACATGTAACTGATTGTGACTTGGATTGTTTTGAGAGTGCTTTCATGAGGCGTTTATTTGCTCGTGAGCTAAGAGAAGCAAATAGATGGTTGCCGACATGAGGAGCAGGATGAGTTTATTTGTTGTTGGTTTATCGCGTCTGTCACGTAAGGAAGGTAAGGCAGCCATGTTAAGAGGTTACATGGGCATAGCAAGGCTGATGATCCATGTGCAACAAGTTGAGAAGAACCAGTTGAAGGATAGAGAAGAGTTTGAGAATAAGAGGGTTATGATATCAGGGAATGAATCCGGGCAGCAAAAGAGTAATGCAAACCGATCATCTTTCCAACAGAAGCAGAAAGGACCTGCTCTATCATCTGCTAGTACACCTGCACCAAGGAACAAATCTGAGTAAAATAGTCAAAATTTTCAAAACTTCAGAGATAGACCTACGCATTCGCAAGGTAGTAAGGCACAAGGGGTAGTAAGCCTCTTGCATGTACTAAGTGTGGCAGAAACCACTCAGGTATTTATCGTGACAGATCTACTGGTTGTTTCAAGTGTGATCAGAACAGTCATTTTATGAGGAAGTATCCTGAGAACATGCAAGGTAATGGTAATTGGGGCAATAGAGCCCAATCTTCATCAGTTGGTCTACCAGACAGGACTTCACCTAGAGGAGCTACTTATGGTACTGGCGGAGGAGCAAACCGCCTTTATGAGATCACTTATCGCCAAGATCAAGAGAACTCTGTAGATGTTGTCACTGCTATGATCCACATCTTTGAATTTACTGTTTATGCTTTGCTAGACCTAGGGGTGAGTTTATATTTTGTAAATCCTTTTGTGGCTATGAATTTTGATGTTACTCCTGAGCAACTTAGTGAACCATTCAGTATTTCTACATATATTGGTGATTCTGTTCTAGTAGAAAGAGTCTATCGTGATTGTTCCATTTCCGTCAATCACAAGAGTACCCTGACTGATTTGGTTGAGTTAGACATGGTAGATTTTGATGTCATTTTAGGTATGGACTAGCTTTATGCCTGCTATGCATCAATAGATTGTAGAACTCCAGTAGTCAATTTCCAGTTTCCAGTGAACTAGTTATAGAGTTGAAGAGCAATTCAGCAGTGCCTAAGGGTCATTTTATTTCGTACCTTAAGGCAAGAAAGTTAGTTTACAAGGGGTGTGTCTATCACTTAGTCCGATTTAATGACTCTAGTGTTGAGATGCCTCTTATTCAGTCAGTTTCAATAGTAAAAGAGTTTCTAGAAGTCTTTCCAGATGATCTACCCAGATTCCATCTTGAGAGAGAAATAGACTTCGGCATAGACATTCTTCCAGATACTCGTCCTATATCTATTTCGGCATATTGAATGGCACCAACAGAGTTGAAAGAGTTAACAGAGCCGTTGAAAGATCTTTTAGAGAAAGGTTTCATTTGACTAAATGTCTCACCTTTGGGCCCTCCGGTCTTATTTGTGAGAAAGAAGGATAGTTCCCTTAGGATGTGTATAGATTATCGCCAATTGAACAAGGTTACTATCCGAAAATTGATGATTCTTTCGATCAGCTTCAAGGTGCTTCTTGTTTTTCTAAAATAGACCTCAGATCTGGCAACCATCAGTTGAAAGCAAAGGAATGTGATATTTCTAAGACAACAGTCAGGACCTTATGGTCATTATGAGTTTCTGGTCATGTCGTTCGATTTAACTTGCAGTGTTCATGGACCTTATGAAATGAGTTTTCAAACCTTATTTAGAATTGTTTGTTATAGTCTTTATTGATGACAAACTAATCTATTCGGCATCGTTAGTGAGAATCGTCGATCAACTTAGCGATTCGCCCTTTGGTATAGTTCATCGCCGTATTGTACCATCCTTAAACATCGTCATTCTCTGGGTCATTGGGCAACATGGTACTGCTTTACGGTACTTCTCGGCGATGCGCCGACTGCTCCCTTTTTCCGCCGACTTGATCCTTTCCTTCAGGGCTCACCACACTGGAACAAAAGGCGAAGTAAGACCCTTCGGCGACTCGCCAAGTGGACTTGTAGATCCTCAGGCCTTCATTTCTTTATTCTTTTCAGCCTATTCATTCCTTTTTGCGACGTAGTGTCCATACTTTCCTTCAAACTTCAAATACCTGAAACTTGAGGGTTTTCATCAGATATTGAGATAAAATAAGCATTTGACAACACAATTTCTATTTAAATATATCCCTAAATGAGTCCAATTTGTGGACTCATTAGTAGCCCATAAAGTATCAAATGAAAGATCTTTTAGTACTCTTTCCAACGCCACCGAGTTTGCAAAATTCCGAGTTCAGATGAGGGAGATATTCTCGTTTGAGTTCAGCCTGTCCGATTAAGGAAATCCATCCGAATTAAGGAGGTTTATTTTGATCTTTTCCTTACCGCACAAGCCTAACTCATTTTAAGTAATATTTTAGGGGTCTAAACTAATTTGGATCAGTTTTCACAATTCTTAAACACGCTTAGAGTTTTAGAGAGAAGTTCAAAAGGAGAAAAAGCAGAAGTTTAAAAATTCATTCAAGGTTCTTGCGATCTTCAAGGAATTTCAATAAGGATTTGATCCTTACGATGTATGTAAGCTTTCATAGTGTTGGGTTTGTTCGTCCTCACTCAATCATGTAAACTCTTACCCATGAATTCATTTGTGAAGTTGATTAGTGAGTTCTTGAGACGTTCTTGAGTTAAATTGATAAATTAAGGTCTTCAAAATCCTTGAGGCGAGGGTTTTGTGCAATAGTTGAGTTATTCGATTACTTCTTTGGGTTGGTTTTCGTTGAAAATGTTCTGGGTTATGAGAATTCGTGGATTTTCACCTTAGAATTGCAGTGGGTATGAAATGAATCGAGTTTAGGAGAGGAAGAAAGATCAAAAAAAATTATGCGCCATGGTCGGCGTCGCGGAAGCGCGCCAGAATTTCAATACGAGTCGAGCACCACCTCTCCGCTTCACGGAGAGGATACATAGTCCTCTGCCTCAAAAATTATTTCGCGACAAAAAAATTTAATTCCATCTCCACATCGCGCCAGTGTTCTCTAAGTTAGGTCTTCGCTCATTTTTGTGATCAACTATCTTAGCCTTCCTAAATCATTGACAGATCTTACATTCCAAATCATAACTCTTGAATTCACATTTCAAATTAAAGAAAAGACTAAGATTCAAGTTTGAGAGATCCTTTCGAGTCTTTTTGAGAAGTCTTTCATAATCTTTTAAAACTTGTTGTAAGGTTTGAACACTTGAGTATGAGGATGAGGAGAGTTGATTTTCATTTTTCAAAATAAATATATGGGGACTAAGTAATCCCAAGAGAAAATGTTTTTACATTTAAAATGAGAGGAACTTCCATTTCCAAATGTGTTCAGGAGGAGTTTTGAGCACTATATCTTTTAAGAGAACCTTTTGAGTAATAATTTCAAAGTTTGAGGATGAGGAAATGTTTTTAAACATATGAGCATCAGTTATATTAATGGGACGAGTTTAGACAACTCAAGGTCCTCATAAACCATGTATGCCAACATGGGTAAAAAGGGTCATACTTTTTAGATGAATCCTTAATTGCTTTTAAAGCTTAGCTTAGTGGATCCGCTTAGTTGAGGATGTTTTATACTCCGTCAAGGTATATGACAGTTTTGACAGCGTGGGTGAGATGTTGTATCATCACATAGCTAATAGTGATGGTTATCGGTTAGATAATCTCCAAAATAAGAGTAAAAGAGTTTATTATTGTATTTTTAAATACATATGAGTTATTATCTACTGTTGTAAAATATTTCCTTATGATGCATCTTTATTCTTGCTTTAAATTGAACTGAGTTGAGGACTTCTGAGTTTGAGTATCCTTGAGTCGAGACGAGGTAAGTATGTTCTTCTTTCTTTATCAGTTCAAGCTTATGTCAGTGCTTTAGAGTCCCCCTTCCATGCTCACAGATTCCATGTACTGACACCATTTGGCCTTTATCTTTCATGATGCAAATACAGGTAATCAGGGCCATCAACAGGCGCTCCGTTAATACCAGTTGCAGTACTCGAGTTGCTTTGGTGAGCCTTCTTGCTTCCAGAGGATTCCCACATTTACTTTCAGTTGTATTAGGATGTTTTCGGTCTTTTCCCCAATTCCATCATAGTTATTAGAGGTTTCATAGATAGACAGTAGTAGTTGAGGAGTCTTTTCATTTCCAATGTTAAATATTTAAGACTCGAGTTGCCTCTTTTGGCCAGTTAAATATTTTCTTTAAAAATATTCCGAGCTATTTATTTTGAGACTATTGAGAAACCTTTACTTATGAATTCATATATTGTTTAGTAAGTCTTCTGTTGAGTATTGAGCCAGCCAAGGGTTTGCTTGTGGACCAACAATGGTTCTCGAGTGTTGGCTACATCCAGGGTGTAGGCTCGAGCGTAAAACCAGACCTACAATTTGTTTGATGATCTTATTCTTTTATCATACAAGCAAATCATCTATATATCATGGCCTTTGAGAAGACATTCTTGTCTTCTTTGAGTCCATGGGTTGGGTAGTGAAAGAGAGTGTTGAGACAGAAAAATATCCTTAATCTTCAACTAATTCACTATAAAAGATAGTAATTTTATATTGAAGGAAGTTGTTCTATTGGTAGAGTTTTGGACTCTTCAACTAATTCAAAATATTTTGAGTTATTCGACGTTGTTGGACTGTTGTATCCTGGAGGGGACAATTCAAGAGTTGCATTACTGGATTGATGAAAATTATAACGCATCAAGCTTGAATCTCCTTAAAGAGATCAAAATATTCGGCCATGTTGGTAAACTTATTGGCCGAAGGTTATATATCTGTAACTTTCCTTTAGTATAGTTTTATGCTCTGTTGACATCTTTGACTAGTTAAAAACTCTTGAAAAAAGATTGTTGTGTAATGTTTTATGTACATGGTTGGATTGTTGATACAACACTCTGCTATTTGATAGAGCTAAAATTAGAAAGAACTATTTTTGGAAAGAATAAAAATCTGAAATTTGGCAAGTTATGTTAAGTATGTGTTTTGGGTCAACTCTAAATGACCATAACTCATAGTATAAAATGATTTAGGTTGGCTACAAGATATCAAATGAAAAGTCCTTGAAATATCTTTCCAATGCCACCGAGTTTGCTAATTTTTGAGCTTGTATGAGAGAGATATGCCTGTTTGAAGTCGGGCTATCCAGTTAAGGAAAGACACCCGAATTTAAAAGGGGTATTTTGGTCATTTTTCTGCCTAATTAATTAAATTCATTTTTATTAATCAAATAGGGGTCTAAACCGATTTGGTTCAGTTTATACAACTACAAATTATGCTAGGGATTTGAGAGAAAAGAAAAGCAGAGAAAAGTCAAGGTGTTTTTGGATATTTCTTGCAGAATCAAAGTCGTTACACCAAGGTTTGATCCCTAAAGAGGTATGTGAGACTTTCATAGTGCTGGATTCGTTCACCCACGCGTCAATCATGTTTATTTCAACAAAATTCGTTCTAGAAAGTTGTAGGTTTGATGATCTTGAATTGTGTTCTTGAAATTGGCTTTCGCTCTTGAGTTAGGATGGGATTGTTGAGTTCTTGAGGAAATCGTGTCGATTTTGGAGTCGTTTATGAGTAGGTTCTTGTGTCCATGCATTGGGTATCTGAATCTAAGGAGAAATTGAGAAAAAGAATTGAATCTAGGTGAATCGAGGTTAGAAATCGAGAGGAAAAAAGTCAGGCAGAAAACACGTTCCAAGTCCGCATCGCGGACCTGTTCCTTCAGAGTGAACTTTTCCTCTCCGCGTCGTGGAGAGATCGGAGACCCAACTGTCCCAAAATTATTTCGCGACCAAATATGAAAATGCATCTCCGCGTCGCGGACTTGCTCCTAGAAAGTGTTCTTTTGACCGTTGTCTCATGATTAACTATCTAAAAATACTCTTAATCATCACGATATGCTTCCTATCGAAAATCATAACCTTGAATTCATAATTCAAATTTAAGGTAGAGTTAAGAGTCAAGTCTTGAGAGTTCTTTGTGTCATTTCAACGTCTTTTACAATTGTTTTAAACTTGTTTTAAGACTTGAGCATTGAGTTTAGTAAGAGTAAGAGTGAAGTTCTTTTTCTTCAAAAGATTATATGGTAACTATGTATTTCCAAGGAGTAATGTTTTCACATTTAAACAAAAGAGGAAACACCGATTTTTAAGAGAGCTTTTAAGCTAGTTTTTGAGTAATAATTTCAAACCACAGAAAGAGTTATGTTCTTAAACATACGAGCTAGTAACATTTTGGGAGTAGTATTGAGCACCGATGTATTGCAATATAGAAGAATAAAAAAATTTCATTCTTTGAATTATGAGCAATGAGTTTAGAAGCTTAAACATTTCATATAGTTAAAATATGTTATGTCTATGCCCTGAACCAAATAGAGAATTTTATCATAGCAGATGTATTAAGTTAGATTTCTCCTTTTCTGTCTTTGTTTAGGAGTAATATTTCTTTTATTTCAGTTACATTTTCTTGTTATTGGACATATTATACTTTAATTCATGGAGCTTGTAATGACTTTGTACCTTCATATATTTTAGTTGTTTTTAATTGTAATGGATAGGTTTCATTATTATCTAGCATGTTTTATTGGTTAATTTTTAATTTGTGCAACTCTATAATTTAAAAAAATTCACTAATATAAAATAATTAAATGTCATCAATGAATGCAATTAGTGACAAAAGATTTTGTCATTAAAGGTAGCGTTTAGCAACGGCTAAATCGTGCTTTTTAAGACAAAATATTTTTGTCACAAAATAAATAAATTTTCCATAAGTTGGCTACATTTAGTGACAATAAGATATATGTCCCAATATCCTCTTCTTTATTGAATATAAATTATTTTTTATTTTATGACAATTATAATTGTCACTAATCATGATAATTTATAGTGGCAATAAATGTTGTTGGTAAAAACAATACTTTTACTAACAAAATGAATAGATTTAACCACAAAATTATTACCCCGTTTTAAAATAATAAATTTTTCCCTAATTTATACATTTAAGGAAAAAATTATTTTTGTATATAAAAAGTAGTCATTACTGACAAAATTACATTTGGAGACAATTGATCTCGTCACTGTTTGAACTAATTAATTAGCAACAATACAATTTTGTCGGTAATAATAATTTATTTAGTGACAAAGATACTATTAACCACAAACAAATTATACTTTTTATGACAAATAAATTTGTTACACATATTTATTCATTTGGCGACGACTCTTCTTTTTGTAGTTAATATTATAGTTTAAGCAACAAAGCACTAAATCGTATTTGAATAATTTTATCGACACACATTTAGGGACAATTGATTGACGAATTTTTTTTCATCACACAAGATTTTTTGTGACGAACTATGATTTATAAATGGCAAAATTATTTGTCCTTGTTAATCAAATTTGTTTTAGTGTTATGTCTTGTTTTAGAATTTCCCTCATATGCTCGTACATTTAATGTATTAACGTCATTTGATTTGCATCATTTTATGATGCATGTACTGTCACACCCCATTTTTTGCACTGCGGAAGGGTTTTTCCAATTTAAGTGACAACATTGATTAAGTTATTTTATTTTTTCAGAGTGGCCACTTCGAATTGAGTTGTGGTGTTCCAAGTCACCTTTTTGTTTTAATCCCTAACCAAAAGGAAATGACTCTTTATTTTGGTCTGGGAAATAAAAATTTGAGTAAGGAATTCTTTTGACCGAGGGGAGGGTATTAGGCATCCCTCGAGTCCTATGGTTCTAGCATGGTTGCTTTTATTGACTTATACTTTTCTTAATATGTTTGTGGATAATTTCTGTCTACAGGCCATGGTTTGCTTTTTTTTAATTTTTTGAACTTTTATTTGTTCTCGACTTAGATACGTAACCGTACTCTTGGTCTTCACGATTAGAGACATAATCGTCTTATTTGCATCACACTTAATAATTTTTTGTCTATAAGTCTCTACTTTTAATTAATGAATGTTAATTATATTTTTTGACAAGGTGCATCACCACATCCTTGAGTTTATCTTAATACCTCAAGAAAAAGATGTGTAGCCACATTCTAATCGAAACAATATTTTTAACTGGTTGTAGATCCTAATATTTACCTATTGCTAGAAAGCTTATTTGTATTATTAATGATTAAATTACTTTTTACTATTTATCTTCATTAATGATATCCAAATAATAAAATTCAAAATCTTAAACAAAGAAATTTATTTTTTTCGATTTTTCAAATTCGGTATAGATGCACTTACATTTTTAGTATACTTACAAGTTATGGAAAAAAGATAATTAAAAATAAATAGTAAGAAATTGTAACATCATATGGTACAACATGAAAAATAATGTACAATTGAATAAATAGGAAATATTGCAATATTATTGTGTCAAAATTAAACAAACATAAATTTCGAGCAAACTTCATAACATTGGAATCAAGTATTATATAATCCCAAAAATCAAAATATACAATAAAATTAAACAGTAGCTCTTGTGAAAATTCAATTCACGAAAAGGAAATAATCCTAATAAAGAACTACATACTCGAAACCACGAAAGTGAACCTCGATCTCACTTTTTTTGTGAGTGAAAGAAATATAATATATAAAAGATGTGAGGGGGTTGTGGGATTTTTGGTAACGCTGAGGGTGTGTGTTAGTTTTTTGGTAGTATTGCCTTTTTTTGTGTGTTGTGCGTCTCTTTGGGTTTCTGCTTTTTTTTTTTTTCATTCTCTGTACGTTTTTCTGTGTTGCTTTGGGAGTGTATATGTGTGTTGTGTGTATGTTGTAGTATTAATATAGTAGTGTATACGTGTGTTGTGTGTATGTTGTAGTATTAATATAGTAGTGTATGTACTGTGTTGATGGTGAAGTGGGGGTCAGGGAGTATTGTGGTACGTGGGGAAAATCTAACAGGGCGATGGGGTAGGTGTACGTGGGTTGGGGCAATGGGGTAGTAAATAATGGTAAGTTTTTTTTTTTTTTGTTTTATAAGATTAAATATAACAAATAATATAAAAATACAAGAATAAATGTATAGCTACTCTAAATTATAATTAAGAAATACTACCTTATTATTAAATCTAAGAAAATACATTTTTTTTGTAACTTTTCATTTCTTTTTTTACAAAACAATAGAACTTACCTTAAAAAGTTATTAATTCTTGTTGTTTTCAAATCTTTTAAAATAAACTTAATAAAATAAGATAAAAGTAAAAAATATTTAGTTAGATTTTTATAAAAATATTTAAGCTATAAAAATAGTGTAAAAGCTTAAGTTCGGTCAAAAATTACATGACCCTTTTTTACTGGAAACACGAAGAGTTTTTAGACAAAAAAGTAGACAACGCTTTCATATTGACCGGAATCTTATTCGAGAAAAAAACATTTGTGCGACCGCGTCCTGGTTTTGGACATCCTACATATCCAGTGTTAGAAGAGAATCAGGTCACGTGTAGTTCAAGGAGATGAGGTGATGAGTTGGAAGTTAAGAAAGGTTCCATCGAGGCTCCAGGTCGCGACTCTTAGCTTTACATAAAAACATGAAAACAAATAGTCAAAAGGAAAATAAAAGTACAAGCTCCTATTTATGCAGCTTCTCTTGAGTCTGCACTTGAGTCTTTACTTTGAGATATCACCTTAATTTTTGTGAGTATCTTGATCTTGAATGGAATTCGATGCTAAATTTGCCACTTTGAGTTTGCTTTTGGCACTCTTCAAAATGACAATTTGAAAATGTTCTTGAATTCTTGCTTGTTTTGTTGATCATTAGTTGAATAGAAGCAGGGGTCAGGTGGTCAGGTTGCTACTGCATTGAAGAAGCTAATTCCAGCTATCATGGGGATTGAACATTTTGAAATGAGTTGAAACTTTGTTATTGAATTTCCAATCCATGTTTCACTTGAAGAAACCTGAAAACTATCACCAACAAAAGAAATAAACAAAATATTTTCCCTAGTTTTCACTGGAATTTTTTTGTGATTTATTAGAAAATGTCGATTTTTAAAATAATAATAATAAAATCAGACTAGGAAATGCTTATCCTAGGAGAAAATAAAAAGTAACGGTCAGAGACTAGGAAGTGTTTATCCTAGGAGAAAATAAAAATAACATCTCCGACTAGATAGTGTTTATCCTAGGCAAAAAAATAAAAAACATAACGTCTCCGATTAGGAAGTGCTTATCCTAGGAGAAAAATAAAAAATAACAGTCTCAAACTAGGAAGTGTTTATCCTAGGAGACAATAACTAAATCACATTATGTAGGAGGGTCCTGCTAATCTAAATTCCATTATGAGGATGGTCCTGCTAAATTAATCACATTATGTAGGAGGGCCCTGCTAATCTAAATTTCATTATGTAGGAGGGTCCTACTAATTCCATTATGAAGAGGGTCCTGCTAATCTAATCACATTATGTAGGAGGGTCCTGCTAATCTAAATCCCATTATGTAGGAGGATTCTGCTAATTCCATTATGAAGAGGGTCCTGCTAATCTAATCCTATTATGTAGGAGGGTCCTGCTAATCTAAGTCCCATTATGTAGGAGAGTCCTACTAATCTAAATCAGATTATGTAGGAGGGTCCTGGTAAACTAAATCCCATTATGTAAGAGGGTCCTGCTAAATTAAATCCCATTATGTAGGAGGGTCCTACTAATTTAAATCACATTAAGTAGGAGGGTCCTCTAACGACTTGATTCCGTCGTTATGGGAAGGCCAATGGGGAAAGAAAACTTTTTGGTAGTAACTTGGATTTTCCCAACATAGTCCAGATTTGGACAAAATTGGAGTCATTAAGGTATAGGGAAATCTGGTAACAATTGGGTGAGTTAATTATGATTTTGAATACATGAGTAGTTAGATAACTGATTGAGGAATCCGTATGACTATACGGAATTGAATTCGGGTAAGTAGAACTCCCGAAATCGATCTTAGCGTAAAAGGTATTTTTTGATCGTCGTGGGTTAGAGGTGTGGTTTGGAATGGGGATTTAGGAATTATTAAAATAGCTCACTATCTCGTGCAACCTACCTTGGCGGGAAATTTGGTCGCTCTGGCGGGGTTGTGGCCGCTATGGCGGGCCAGCCGCGACTTAAAGTTGATAATAAACCCCTAAACGACCTTATTTGGCACTTTTCAATTTTTAGAGCTAAGGAATAACCCACAGGTCACTCCTACTCATTTTTCACTATTCTTGAGGCTAAATGTAAGCTTTTCACTCCCCAAATCTATTTTTCGATCCGTAAAACGTAATATAATGGGTGAATATTGATGGGAGAGGGTTTTGTTATAGATTCTATGTTGGAAACAACTCTAATTTGGATAATTGAGATGACGGGTTTGATCTAGGGTTCATAGAATTGTTAGTAATTCGGGTAATTAGTAATTGTTTGTTAGTTCACGTGCTATTATGATTTTTGTAGACCAAGAACAAACAGAACGAATCCAGAAAGGGAAGGATCAAGATTCTTAGGTTTTCAAGCTTGTTTTGAGGTAAGTGATAGTTGTGATTTCATGTTGGTGTGATATATGTTTGTAATTGCTTAATTATAATGCATGTATGTATATGAATGTTGAATTATTGATAACCCTAGTCGTCAATTAGGATAATTGAATAATTGTTTCCCATGAATCACCTCTTGTTGTATGATTGTGAGAATATACATTCTGATTGTGATTGTGGTTTGTTGAATGGGTAGGTGTCGCAATCTGACATACTTACTGGAATCGGTTGTAAAGTTCCAGCATAAACATGGTATCGGTTGCCATGTTCCGGCATAAACATGGGATCAACTGCCATATTCCGGCACACTAACTTGAATTGGTACCAATAACCAGTATGCTAACAGTTTGGGTTTGGGTTCCATGAGAGGACCATTGAATTGGGTTCCATGAGAGGACCATTGAATTGAGTTGTGTATCTACTTGTAATGATTACGTTCATATCTGATGATGATTGATATTGGAAAACTGTATGTTTCTCTAAATTGATAATCAATGTGTATTATTAAGACTGTGTGATTCTACATTGATCTTGAAAAGATGACTAATATTGTATATGTTCGGTATATGACTGTTTTATAATGTTGTGGTTACTTGCATGTGTTTCACTTATTGGGATAGCCGCGTGATCCTACCAGTACATTATGGTTGTGTACTGATACTGCACTTACTTGTTCTTTGTTGAGTATAGGGCATTTTCAGGCTTTTATTGATAGACCTCAGCTAAGTGACTTTTGAGCATGACCGGATTCAAGGGTGAGCCAGTTCTTTCAGGCTGCCATGGATCTCTCTTGTTTAAGTCCATTCTTTTCGGACTCAAACTATTTGTTGTTTAGTTTCGAGGTTGTACCCCTTGCTCTTAGACTTGTCGTTAGTAGAGTTTTGGTACATTGACTTTCATGTTCTAGGGGTTGAATATCCGCATTAGTTTGGTTAGTTAATTGTTTAAACCTTTGTAATTTATGGGAACTCCGCATTTTTATTGTAAATTAAACCTGTTTCCATAGCTTTGAATGTGTATTACTTGGGTTAAGTTGATTAGTTGGGTTGTAGTTTTGGTTCTCCCACCGGAGGGTTAGTGTGGTTTCTACTAACGATGGTCTGGGTCGTGGCAAAGTTGGTATTAGAGTCTAGGTTTGTTGATCTCATTATACCAAAATGAGTCTAGTAGAGTCTTGCAAAACAGTACGATGGCGTCCGTACTTTTCTTCGAGAGGCTTTAGGACTTTAGGAAAAACTCACTTCTTTGTACTTAGTCATGCTATGACTTGAATCTAGTTGGTATCTGGATGATACAAATTGGTGTTTTTCGTCCTTTACTTTACGGTCGGAACTATAGCAACAAAAGGGGTAACACCATCACTAGCAAGAGAAGATGTGTATAGACTACCGACAATTTAATATGGTCGCCTTTCAGAACAAGTATCCAGTGCCTCGGATAAATAACATTTTTGACCAATTGCAATGTGCATTGGTTTTCTCTAAGATTAATTTAAGGTCTGGTTACCATAAGTTAAAGATTGAGGCGGTTAAGAATTAGGTTCAACCAAGTTTTATGATTGAAATAAGCAGTTTTGTGGGGTTCGCTAGCTACTATTGTCTCTTGTGGTATTAGTTGAGTCCAATTTGTATCTCCCGATTCTAATTGGTATCTCAACGAAGTGAACTAGACGTCATGGTCACGACTAAGGGGCCATAAGCAAATCAAATTGAAAACTGAGAAGGTTTCAATCGGTATCTGGCCCTAGGGGTTGTGTGAATGCATGTATAATCAGGAATGGTCATCCATTGAGCGAAATAATTAATTAAGAATTTGGACTTATCTGTGAATTGTATCTTGGAAACTTTGAATGCATGCTTCTGGTTGTCTGAATTAACTGTGGACGTGAAGTTGTAATTCCTTGATTATGATAAGGTGATTATGTGCACAATAAATGTGTGCCTGAACTTTGATATGTACAATATGTTGGCCTGGTCGTTGAAGTTATGCAAGTTATAAGCACTTGAGTATCGTGTAAACTCATTATGAAAGGAAGATATTGATTAAGGATCATGTGAGTGTCTGGATGTATCCTGAGGATATGTGGGTTGTGGTACTGAATTAACAAGAATGAATTGGTTTGTGTATCGTGGGATTGACTAGGGGGTTGATGAGTCCACTAATTGGACTCATTTAGGGTTTTATTTTGATAAGAATAGTGTCCTTGAATGCTTATTTTGTCTCAATATCTGATGAAAACTCTTAAGTTTCAGGTATTTGAAGTTTTATTGAAAGCGTGGACACTTAGGCGCAAAAAGGGACAAAAAGGCTAAAAAGAATGAAGAATCTGAAGCCTGAGCATCGCCAAGCACACTTGGCGATTCGCCAAAGGGATTCACTCCGCCCTTTGTTCCAGTGCGCGAAGCCCTCAAGAAGAAGGATCAAAAGGTGATGAAAGGAGCATTTGGCGCTTCGCTGAATATATCTGCGATGCAGTACTACCGCCTAATGGTCCAGAACGTGAAGATGTTGAAGGCAAGCACGAAATGGCTATGAAATAGAAGAAGGGAGAGTCACCAAGTCATTCAGCGATATCGATTAACCTCGCAGAAAGATCCGCCAGCACAATCTGTTGAAGTCTATAAATACTAAACTTATTATTAATTTTAGAGAGTCGAACATTTATTTTAATTTCCAGAATAGAATAGTACTTTTTGAGATATTTTCTCTCAAGTTTGGAGAGGGTTGTGGGAGACTTCAAGAGGGAAGGATTTCATCTTCCCCAAGTTGGAAGTGGGTCTTCTCCATTCTTCTTCCTTTGCTTAAATCAGGGTTTAGTTTCTTATACCTATTAGATTTTAGTATCATTTTAGGTTTATTTTGTTATTTCTTGATGTGTGGCTAAAAACCCCCATTCTTGGGTGTGATTTAGCAAATATGTGTTAATATAGTTATTGGGACTTGCTTGCTGATAGGTTAGATGTATTTTAATGGTGATTTCACCTAGTGGTTGTGATTTATTTTAATGGGTTTGTAGTTGCAAATACTAAACCACCCATCTATTTTCGGCTTGTCCGAGAGGGAAGCCGCGAAACCTAGACCACTAGACTGATGGCCTAAAGAGTGGGTCGACATGAGGTTTAGCCTGAGAGGGTGAACCCTAGTCCCATATCCTAACACTCAACTCGAGAGAGTGAGTGGGTTAAGGCGTAGGCTGGTCTTCATGTGACAAGTGGGTGTCCGAGGGGAACCCATTTGAAACGGGGTAAGTTACCCAGAGGGAACTTATTTCCATCTACAGCTTAGCCTAGTCACTATTATCTTGTAAATTTCCTATCGAAAGCATGTACCCAACGATTTATCTCAACCTGTATTGCGGTCACACCCCAAGAACTTTCTCCCATACTTTATTTTCTTGTTTACTTTTGTTGTTTTTGCTACTTGTGACAAAAACCCCAATTGATATTTGTCACTTTTGTGTCACCCCTTTTAATTTACAATATTTTTGTTCTTTAATTTCTTTGGCTACGACTAATTAGAACCAAAATTAATTTTTTTCTATTAATTCTCAAAACCACTCCCTTGGGACACGACCCCAACCTTTAGTTGGGTTACTATATTATCGACGATTGTTGACACTCATACTGTAGGTTAGTTAGTATCGTTCGTCACGATAAGCATCAAATGACGCCGGTTCCGGGGAGTAGTGTCACGTGAAAATGTAGTTAACTAGAGCTTTTTGTTCTTTTTAGTGTAGTTTTTACTAATTTAACTTTTATTTTTGTTTTATTTTTGTTTATTGTTTGTGTATGCAGGTTCTCTACCTAGAGCCAAAATAGGGCTGGCCTCATGAAAATGAGGCAAACCTCAGTAATGGAACTTAAGTGAGGAGTTGCGTCGTGCCACGATGTTAAATAAGGCACTTCATGGGTGGCAACCCAAAGTCGTAAATTTAGGATTTTACTTTTATAAATAATAATGTGGTGATGTTGCAGATAAACCGAGGAAATTTTGGAAAATCTCACATTGGAGAGCAGAAAGTTCATTCTGCGAGTCGCTAAATAGGTTGGCGAGCCCGATTGGATCCGCCGTTTGTCTCAATACAAAGAGTTGTACAGAGCCTGTAAAACTCGGCGGACTCAGAAAGTAGCTCGGCGCATCGCCAACCTGCTTGGCGATCTCGATGCATACCGCCGATCTCACCCCTAGAAAATTGAAGATTTTGAAGAAAGTACGAGATAAATGACCACTCGGCGGACTGATGAGTCGGTCGGTGAGTTGACTAACATCGCCGAATGGACAGGAATTGAACGGTTATAAAGTTCCAAAAATCTCAAAATTTTTAAATTTTCCCACTCTCCCTCCTTTTAAAATTCTCATCTTCACATCAAGGTAATATTTTCTAGATTATTACTTGCCTTAAGTATTGTAGTCGAAAATTAGGGCTTGGAGTGGATTACATTGCCGCTTAGCATTTTAAACGTATTTTAATTGGAATCTAAGGTTGATTTCCCGAACCACGAATTAATTTTTAGCAATTTTTTAATCATTTGCAATGAGTTTTTTTGTTATTCGCATTTGAGGACAAATGTTTTTATTTGTGGTGGGGTGAGGTGGCCCACCTTGTTTTGCTTGTTTCAGATACTTGTGTTTTGGTGTACATTCGGGTTGTCTGTTTTTAATTGTGTTTATAAAAATTGCTTTGAATTTGTTTGAGCTTATGACTCTCTTTTGGGTTTAATTGAAAAATAATTTTGACCCTTCCGAAAAATTTTCATTTTTCGAAAATTTTTGCCACCTCTTGTGTTGAAAGTGGCTATTCTTGTACAAATTCAAGGCCTGATTTCGATCAATACTGATGATTTGAATAGTGCTCTCAATCAAACAAACATGAATGTGCGGCTACGATGAGAACAAATGAAGTTGCATAGACAATATGTGAACTCTTTGCATCTCGTTGTAATTAGCCATTTCTCAAATTGATTCTTTTGTAATGACCCTTGCACACTAGAAAAAGTGTGTAGTCTTGTTTGACTTAAATGTCGATGCCTTGTGTGATGAGCTTACTTTGAACCATGCATGAAGAAACCCAGAATTTGCCCCGTTAGTCTGATTGATTTAGAAAGGTGTCCTCTTGAGATGAACTTAGGCAACTTTAAAGAGTATGAGCCAAATTTGACATATACCTCTTTTGTGGCCTACCGTGAGCGTGTGAAACTCTTTTGAACATCCTTTGAGCCTTACCTTTCTTTGGAAGAACCTTGACGAATGTTAGACCTTACTTGACCCACTACCTATAATCCGTTTAATTTGTGGTTTAGCGAATAACCAACTTAGGCCAAAAGCCTAAGTTGGGGGTGTGGTGAAAAGGAAAAGGAGAAGTCCAGAAGTGCAAGAAAAGTCCCCTTTTAACCCACGGTATTGCATAAAAATGGAACCCCTTCAAAAATAATAAAAAAGTAAGTGTGTGGAATAAAGTACAAAAGAAATCAGGTTTCCAAGCAATCCACGGAGGTGAATAAAAAGATAACTTAGAAGCACTAGAAAAAGAATTGATAAAGGAAACGAAGGGAATGCCTTGAGAATACCACACCTCACGAGGATGAAAAGTCACTAAGCCTAAATGACCATACCTTTGCACTCAACCCCATTACAAGCCTTGAAAAGACCTTTTTTATCTTGAGTAAGCCAATTCAAAAGTCAATTGGAAAATAAGGGAAAACCTATGGGTGAAAACATGCATATTGTTCTTCTTTTTGAGTGTGAGCGTTGCATCTGATTCCTGATCTTAAATGGATTAACCTATAGGTGTGAATATGGAATCATTCTTTGTGTGAGCCATTTATATTCTTTTTGTTGAGCTTGAACTTGCACAAGTAGCAAGTATTGTGAGCATAAGAATCTTTGGTAGTGATGTGTCACAACTTGAATCTTTGAGTACACAATTGAATTCTGCATAAGAACTTTGAGTCTTGTTGTCTATGTTCATGATTTAGTCTTGTCTAGCACTATTTGAGATACCTTGTTGAACGGCTGAACTTGAGTTTGCTTGAGGACAAGCAAAAGTTTAAGTTGGGGATGTTGATGGGTCCACAAATTGGACTCATTTAGGGCTTTATTTTGATAAGAATAATGTCCTCGAACGCTTATTTTGTCTTAATATTTGATAAAAACTCTTTATGTTTCAGGTATTTGAAGTTTTATTGAAAGCATGGACACTTAGGTGCAAAAAAGAACAAAAGGGCTGAAAAGAATAAAGAAGCTGAAACCTGAGTATCGCCAAGCACACTAGGGATTCACTCCGCCCTTTGTTCCAGTGCGCGAAGCCCCCGAAAAAGAAGGATCAAAAGGAGATGAAAGGACCAGTCGGCACTTCGCCGAATATTTTTGGAAAGCAGTACAATACCACCCAATGGTCCAGAACGTGAAGATGCTGAAGAGAAGCACGAAACGACGATGAAATCGAAGAAGGGCGAGTTGCCGAGTCATTCAGCAACATTAACTAACCTCGCCGAAAGATCCGCCAGCACTATTTTCTAAAGTCTATAAATACTAAACTTATTATTAATTTTAGAGAGTCGAACATTTATTTTAATTTCTAGAATAGAATAGTACTTTTTGGGATATTTTCTCTCAAGTTTGGAGAGGGTTTTATGGGAGACTTGAAGAGAGAAGGATTTCATCTTCTTTAAGTTGGAAGTGGCTCTTCTCCATTCTTCTTCCTTTGCTTAAATCAAGGTTTAATTTCTGATATCCATTTGATTTTAGTATCATTGTAGGTGTATTTTGTTATTTCCTGATGTGTGGCTAAAAACCCCATTCTTGGGGTGTGATTTAGTAAATATGTGTTTATATTGTTGTTGAGTCTTGATTGCTGATAGGTTAGATGTATTTGAAGAGTGATTTCACCTAGTGTTTGTGGTTTAATTTAATGGATTTGTAGTTGCAAATACAAAACAACCTATGTGTTTTCGGCATGTCCGAGGGGAAGGTCGTGAAACTAAAACCACTAGACTGATAGCCTAAAGATTGGGTCGACATGAGGTTCAACACGGGAGGGTGAACCCTACCCTCCTATCCTAAAACTCCACTCGAGAGAGTGAGTGGGTTAAGGCGTAGGATGGTCTTCATGCGGCAAGTGGGTGTTCGAGAGGAACCCATTTGAAACGGGGTAAGTTGCCCGAGAGGGAACTTATTTTCATCTAAATCTTAGCCTAGTCACTATTATCTTGTAAATTTCCTATCGAAAGCATGTATCCAACGATTTATCTCAACTTGTATTGCGGTCACACCCCAAGAACTTTCTCCCATACTTGATTTTCTTGTTTACTTTTGTTGTTTTTGCTACTTGTGACAAAAACCCCAATTGATATTTGTCACTTTTGTGTCACCCCTTTTAATTTACAATATTTTTGTTCTTTAATGTCTTTGGATACGACTAATTAGAACCAAATTTAATTTTATTCTATTAATTCTCAAAACCACTCCCTTGGGACACGACCCCAACCTTTAGTTAGGTTACTATATTATCGACGATCGTAAACACTCGTACCGTAGGTTAGTGTCGATGGTCACGATATGCATCAGGGGTAGACAATAACTATCCTAGTTATGAGGATTATTCTTAAAATTTCTAGGTAAAGTTGGGAACCTTTGTGGAATTTAGAAAAGAAAAGAACCCTAGAAAAATTATTGGCAGGGGTTCTGTTTCCATTTTGGCCGTTGGGGCAGGACTTTTCCCGCCAAGGCAAGGCCGCCAGTGCAGGATTCCTCCCACCATAGCGGGATAGGGCGAGAGAGAATCTTAGCCCTGTCTTCCTTATTTTCCCCTAGTCACAATTATGGACCCTGAATCATACCCGAACTAACCTCCGCGATCTAATTCATTATTCAACAATCGAATATAAGTTATAAGGTGTGTTAAAATTGTGGAGAACCTGGGCATATGAGGAAAAAATCAGCGAGGACGTGGAGGCCGAGGAAATGGTAATGCATTTAGAGAAGTAGTGCAACCAGGCATTGAGGTTACCCGTTAAAAAGACTGGGCTCAGTTCTATGTTTTTTCGGGTAAAACCGAGTTTGAGGGTGTGATGTAGTGGTCACAAGAACTACTCTTGTCTGTGCCCGGATGGCTATTGTTTTGTTTGATCCGAGTTGTACTTATTCATATGTGTCAGTTCAATTTCCTTGGGATTTGATATGGGTTGTGATATACTTGATGCCCCAATCCATGTTTGTATCCCAGTTGAAGAATCAGTCATAGTCACCCATGTTTATCGTGTTGTCCTGTTATGTTTATGGATTTTCAGAGTTAGGTTGATTTGGTTATGTTGGATATGACTGACTTGATATAATCTTGGGCATGACTTGGTTGCCCCCCTATTATACCGGGCTTAATTGTAATACTTAGTCGGTAACTCTATAGATCCCGGGTAGGGAAAGGTTAGAGTGGGAACGGGGTACAAGCCTAAGTCCGTTAAGGTCATATGTTTCGAGCGGGGTAGGAAACTGGTGAGGCAGGATTGTTTGACGTAATAGGCTCATATTCAGGATGTTGAGGTTGAATCCCCCTCTATTGAGTCTATTCATGTGGTGTCAGAGTTAAGAGAGCTTAAGGCTCAAATCCAAGATATTCATGGTAAATGATTCATCCATCCTAGTGTTTCCAAGTGGGGTGCTCCTATCTTGTTTGATAAGAAGAAGGAAGGTACTATGAGGACGGATGATTTTATCTTAATCCTAAGGGAGTGGATTAATACTAGAATGACAAAGTTATGGATAAGGAACGTTCCATTAAGTATACTTGGGTGAAGGAAATTGAAATTTTTAGTAAGAAAGTGCGTACCAAGATTGGGTTAGTCCTTTGAATTTGATGAGTCTACCTGAGTTTGAGGTGTCGTGTTGATGAAAGGTTGGCTTCATAGTGATAATCAAGGCTGACTGAGCGTAATGGTAATAATAGTTCGTGATCGAATATGATGGGATACAATTATATAATAAAATTATTGATTAAGCGAATTTTTGTATACTAATTACGACTTGCAAGTATCTAAAGGTTGTGGTTTTCTAAAATTTGGTGAGTAATGTGGTTGTATGAAATGTTTTAAGAGATGGTGGGACACCATTCAAATAGAAATTAAAGAACTAGAGTCATAATGAAGAAAAATAGTGCTAGGTAGTAGGACTTTTAGAAAGTGGCGAGAGCAAGAATATTTTATTTAATTGCAAAGGAAGAATAAATATCTTCAGAGGTGTAGAAAATTGGGTTCAGAGAATGGTGATTTATTTCTTCATGATGTGGCTAGGTTAATAGGGTCACAAGTCCGTTAGATTGGTTAAAAACTATTGAAAAATAACTTGAGAAAGGAGTGTACATACATTAGCTCAAGTGTGATGATAAGTGCTTTGTTTTAGTTTTGAGTTTAGTAATGAGCACGATTGAATTTTTGCAAAGGATATTGTAAGATGGATGGAGATGCGATCAATGATAAGCAAAGATCTATTAATTCATAATAATCTTCAGGGTACAAGCTAATGTTTATAGAGAAAGGGATTGTGTTATATAGTGGAAATTACAATTCAGATTTTTCATTGTAAGTCTACATTCGTATTCGTGATGATATATTTTATCAAGATAAGAAATAACTAGGTGAGAAATGATCAATTGTATTCGGTATTGATCATTTGAAAAGACTTACACCTGGGTTGAGTCGTAAAGTTCATTATTGTTAAATACCTAAGAAAGGTTTTCATTTAAAAGTGTTGGTTTATAATAAGGTAAATGGTCGGAGTGCTTATGATGGTTGTTAGTATAGTGAGTATGTTTCACTAGTTATGATTAGGTGTGTTTTCACTTTTGTGGGTGGATCTCTAGTGGTGGATCATGGGTACCAACCCTGCGATGTTCCTTTGATGAAGTGGGAAGATTGGGAACATTTGGTTATTTCAAATGAAATAAATGGTGTTGTCTTGGAGTTGTTAAAGTATGTTAGTAGTACTACATGTACCACCTTGCTTATGCTAACTTATAGAAGTGCTACCATGTGTATTTGTTGTTGTCCGATAATCTAATATTTAATCTTGTCATCGAGGTCATGTATCGATTATGTGTGGTTGAATATGGGGATCATTGAATCCAATTCTACTATTCTTAAGAGGTATTCTATAATTACTAACTCTAGCATTTTTATAGGGTTATTGGGTGGTTTGTAAGTTGGACATATCCTCCCTGAAGGAGTATCTGATACCTAAAGATTGATATTTCTGTAACTTAAGCTTATGGGAATTGGGGTTGTGAGATAGAGATGTTGATAAGAACTATGATTGTTTGGGTATTATGACTGTGTGTTGGTTGGTTCAAGTTCACCCCTAATTGTGGCGAGTTTTGATTTAGGATTTTATCATGGTTATGTGACAAATGATTCGTCTTGATGGTTATATCAAAGTCCTTGATAGCATGTTCGAGACATGTGTACGATCAAACTTTGGCGGTTATTGGGAATAAGTTTGTTGTTAGTTAAGCGTACATACAAAATTAATTATCACTCGAATATTGTGATGACTTCATTGAGGCATTGTATGAGAGGACGTGTAGGTATTCTTTTGGTTGGTTTGGGGATGAAGATTTTATCAAAAAGTGAATCTCAGTATTTGTTAGACAATACCTTCGGTATGAAGAAAAATCGGTAGAAATTCTTGATCATGATGTCCGGAAGCTAAGGACATGCGAGACAAGTATCCCCAGTAATTCGATGTTTCAGACACTACTCTACCTTTATTTTAGCCACTCTTTCCTAGTTTATTACTTGGGGATGTGTGGTGGGTAAATTGGTATCTATTCTAATGATTTGATTCTGTCGTTAAGGGAAAGCCAATGGGGAAAGAATTGGGGTCAGAAATTTTTTTGGTAGTAACTTGGATTTTCCCAACCTAGTCCAGATTTGGATGAAATTGGAATCTTTAAGGTGTAGGAAAATCTCATAACAATCGGGGTGAGTTAATTATTATTTTGAATACACGAGTAGTTAAATAACTGGTTGAGGAATCCGTACGACTTTTCGGAATTGAATTCGGGTGAGTAGAACTCCCGGAATCGATCTTAGCATAAAGGGTATTTTCTAAGCGTCATGGGTTAGCGGTGTGTTGTGGAATGGGGATTTTGGAATTATTAAAATAGCTCACTATCTCATTCAACCCGTCTTCGCAGGAAATTTTGTCGCTCTAGCTGGGTGGTGGCCGTTGTGGCGGGCCAGACACGACTTAAAGTCATTAATAATCCCCTAGATGACCTTATTTGGCCCTTTTCGATTTTTAGAGCTAAGGAACGAACCCTAGGCGACTCCTACTCGTTTTTCCCCATTCTTGAGGCAAAGGGTAAGCTTTTTCACTCCCCGAATCCGTTTTTCGATCCGTAGAACATAATAGAATGGGTGAATAATGATGGGGGAGGGTTTTGTTATAGGTTCTATGGTGGAAACAACCCTAATTTGGATAATTGAGATCATGGGTTTGATCTAGGTTTAATAAATTTGTTAGTAATTTGGGTAATTAGTAATTGTTTGTTGATTCCCGTGTTATTATGATTGTTTGTAGATCAAGAACTAGAAAAACGAATCCGAAAAGGGAAGGATCTAGATTCTTAGGGTTTCAAGCTTGTTTCGAGGTAGGTGGTGGTTGTGATTTCATATTGGTGTGATATATGTTTGTAATTGCTTCATTATAATGCATGTATGTATGCCATGAATCACCTCTTGTTGTATGATTGTGAGATTATATACATTGTGATTGTGATTGTGGTTTGTTGAATGGGCGGGTGTCACCATCCGATACACTAACTGAGATCGGTTGCTACGTTCCTGCATAAGCATAGGATCGATTGTCATGTTCCAGCATAAACATGGGATCGGCTGCCACGTTTCAGAATAGTAACTTGGATCGTATACCACAAACTGGTATGCTAACTGTTTGGGTTTGGGTTTAATGAGAGAACCATTGAATTGAGTTCTGTATCTACTTTTGATGATTACGTTTGTATTTAATGATGATTGATATTGGAAGAATGTATGTTGCTTTAAATTTATAACAAATGTGTATTATTAAGAACCTGTGATGCTACATTGATCCTGAAAAGATGACTAATATTGTATATGTTCGGTATATGATTATTTATAATGTTGTTGTTACTTGCATATGTTTCACTTATTAGGATAGCCGCGTGATCCTACTAGTACACTGTGGTTGTGTATTGATACTGCACTTGCTTGTTCTTTGTTGAGTACAGGGCATCTTTAGGCGGCTGTTGCTAGACCTCAACTAAGTGACTATTGAGCGTGACCGGATTCAAGGGTGAGCCAGTTCTTTCAGGCTGCCATGGATCTAACTTGTTTAAGTCCATTCTTTTTGGACTCATACTATTTTTTTAAGGTGTTTTTAGTTCGGGGTTGTAACCCTTGCTCTTAGACTTTTCGTTAGTAGAGTTTTGGTACATTGACTTTTAGGTTCTAGGGATTGAATTTCCGCATTAGTTTGGTTAGTTAATTGTTTAAACCTTTGGAGTTTATGGGAACTCCGCATTTTTATTGTTAATTAAACCTGTTTCCATAGCTTTAAATGTGTATTACTTGGGTTAAGTTGATTAGTTGGGCTATAATATTGGTTCTCCCATTGGAAGGTTAGTCTGTGTGCCACTTATGACGGTCTTGGTCGTGACAGGTCCTGTTAATCCCATTATGTAGGAGAGTCCTGCTAATCCAAATTTCATTATAAGGAAGGTCCTGCTAATTCCATTATGTATGAGGGTCCTGCTAATCTGAATCCCATTGTCCATGAGGGTTCTGCTATACTAATTCCCATTGTCCAGGAGGGTCCTGCTACATCCCATTGTCGAGGAGGGTCGTACTATACTAATTCCCATTGTCCAGTAGGGTTTTGCTATACTAATTCTCTTTGTCAAGGAGGTTCTTGCTACACTAAATCCCATTGTCCAAGAGGGTCCTGCTATACTAATTCCCATTATCTAGAAGGGTCCTGCTACATCCAATTGTCCAGGAGGGTCCTGCTATACTAGTTCCCATTGTCTAGGACGTTCCTGCTATACTAATTTCCATTGTCTAGGAGGGTCCTCGTACACTGAATCACATTGTCCAGGAGGGTCCTGGTACACTAAATCTGTCACGACCTGAGAGCACCCCCAAGTCGCGACACGGCATATTAGACCTCGAACAGGTCTTATACAATCCCTTAGCATTCATTCATCAGATAGGCAATAAAAAAATAGTGCGGAATTAAAACCTTTTAAAACAAACTCATAAGACTTGAAGGTCAACATCATTTTCAAGAAGTCTTTATACACAAGCGTAATACTAGTCTCACATGGCCAACTTAGACCCAAAACTCCAAGAAACATACTAGGGGTACGACCCTTTACATTTGAAAGAAACCACAAGTCTATTACAAATGTCTTAATAAAAGAAACTAGAATATAGAATCCTTGTCCTCGACATATGAGGACATATCAAAGTCTTGAGAGAAACTCTAGTCCCAAGCTTCACTATGGAAACCACCTCACTTGCCAACATCTACGCTTGTAGTAAAACATGGGAAAGAATGGAGTTAGTACAATTAAGTACTAAGTATGATGACTATGCAAAGTCATGCAAAAAGGGACATTTATTTGAGGTAGATGCTTTTCATGCTATTTTTGATAAAACTTCATAATACAATTATAAGAGACATATTACAAGTCACCATCCAGATACAAGATAATACTCAAATAATATACATGCTCCACTAATACCAAACGACAAGACATAACCATATATATCAAGTAAACCATTTCATCATCTATGACCCTCCATCTAAGGATATCCTAAGATCCACCTAAGTAAGACATGAAGGGGCCACCCATACAACCTCTTCACACACACCTAAGTGTTCTTCAAGACTATCAAAGATAAGGACATTCCCCTTTCTACATAAACCAATAAGTCAACATTCGTTATTTGAAACATTTAAGGAAACATTCATGCATATAGGGGACTTCACATAGTAGTCATTAAATACTTAGGGAACTCACTTTAGTACCTTCAAGGCCTACTCGTGACATGTGTAGATAGCATCCCATACTACTACCTACACGTTATAGAACCTATCAAGTAACTAGAGTGCACATCCCACATCATGGGAATAGGCATTAACCAACATAGACCACACTAGCTAGGCATCGAATCCGGTGTCATCAGACCCCACACCGTGGAAGGTGTTGTACTTACCAAGTGTAGAACTAGTAAACCCATGTAGGCAAATTGTTTAGGGGATATCCAAAGACGTTCATTGTGCTCTAACCTCATACTCGTAGAGAGCCATCATCTTAACCATATCAGCTCGGTGCTTAGCCTTATTTACCATAGAATAATTTCATTCACATATGAGTACTAGAGAGGGCGCCATCATTGGGCCAACCGACCCATAACACACTACCAAGAAGGGCACCACAAGCATCTACCGACTAAGGTTCATAAAGGGTAGCTCATTGACTTTCTTAGAGAGGGTTTTCTACCGTTCCGGTCCACCAACTCTAACTCTATCATTTCACACAAGAAGGAGGTCATCACCCCTAGGTTTACCCCTTCAAGGCTTTACATTCACATAGGGTCCTTGACTCATCATGAAGGGGTACCATGCTTAGGTCTAACCAATTCAAGTCATAGCCTAGAGTACCTCATTAGTCATTTATAAAACGGCACCAACTTTCGGTCTACCGATCCTAGACGCTCATTCATTCATTCATTACTCAAGAAATAGATGCCTATTCCTACCAAGTCATGGGATCACATTGAAAAAGCTTTCATGTATGAAGGAGAGACAACTAGGTCTAACAGATAAAGATACAACACCACCATATAGAGACTCTTCATAGTCTATCATCATCACATATGAACATTAATAGAGAAAACGTACTTTCAATCACAATACAACAACAATTTGTACTAGATCACCTTTAGATCACATAAACACCTTCACATTGTACATTCATATATACCATAACATAATAATCCTTCAATTTACCATATAATCCCTTCAAGGTCGTAATCACAATACATACAATAAGTAAACAACTCCACCATAAGTGGATCAAACCATACAAAAGCAAATCCCAATACATTAAGCTTACCCTTCTCCAAAGCCATAACCGCCATTTATCAATCCTCCAATAATTCATCATGTAATGATATAGGTAACAATAGAAATCAATAATAAAAGTCAATCTAAGCACAATACCATCAATATACAATCATAATTATCAAACCCAAATCAAAAGCCAAATTTAGGAATTTAGGGAGATCATGGGTCCATGGAGTTTTTCACCTTAAAACATCAATTAAACCATAATATAATCATAATTAATCATTTTAAACCATTTAATTCAAGAACCCATGAATTTGATGAATATTTGGGGTTTTTCATAACTTTCGAAAACCATTTTGAGATTTGCTCTAGGGAGAAAACTAGCCTTAGATAAAGAGCTACCATACCTTAATTGATGTATTCCCTAAGAAATTTAATGAAGACAGCTTTGAATCCAAACCCTAGTCACACTTCTTTTTCTTCCTTGAGTTGAGAGAGAAATATTGAGAGAGAAGAACTTTGGATGTTTTGATTTGGATATTTGAGAATAATGAGTTAAAGGAAGGTTTTAAGACTTAAAACTATTTATATTAATGATATAAACCATTTAAAATCAACCCCACATGTTAAAAACTTAAAACAAAATTATTTAAAATTCGTTCACTTAAGGAGCCCTGTCACGGACCACACCCACCTGGACGGGTCGTGAAGGGCACCACGGCTCGTGGTGGTTCCCGTCGTACCCTAGACGGTGTGCATCCATCACTTTCCAAGCCCTTCAATGACAAGGAAAGTTCACGAAAGACCCCATGATCCGTGGTCAACACCACGAGTCGTGGTGATGCTTGTTAACTTGGAGGCAGTGGGTTGGCTAAGTGGCCTTGCAAGCTTTGCCACCAAGTGACCTTCACGGCCACTTTCACGAGCCGTGATCATGACCACTAGCCGTGAAGTGGTCCGTGGTCATGGGAAGTTGCTTGGCCAAGGTTGGGCAAGCCTTGCCCTCTTGGTTTAGGCCTTGCTCTTCTTGGCTTGGCACAAGCCTTCACCCTTAACCATCATACAGAAACACCTTTTTAACATGGAGTCTAGCACGTGCCTTAACGTTGACTCACTAAACTCTTTCAACCAAGGCTAGGAACTACCATACATTACTTAGAACACGTAAACTCAAAAGATTACTTCCCGAACGTCATGGTCGTTCCTTGACATTCAACCTCAAAGCTCTTCCAACGATACTTTAAAGGTCAAAACGCAACATTTTAACAATTTACTAACTTCTAAAATACATGAGAAGCTCTAGTTCCTCCTATTTCATTTTTAGGGTTGTTACAAAATCCCATTGTCTATGAGGGTCCTGCTACACTAAATCTCATTATCCATGAGGGTTCTGTTCCACTAAATCTCATTATCCATGAGGGTCCTGCTACACTAATTCCCATTGTTCATGAGGGTCCTGCTATACTAATTCCCATTGTTTAGGATGGTCCTGCTATAATAACTCCCATTCTTTAGGAGGGTCCTGCTACACTAATTCCCATTGTTTAAGAGGGTCCTACTACACTAAATACCATTGTTTATGAGGGTCCTGCTACACTAATTCTCATTGTTTAAGAGGGTCATGCTACTGTAAAACTCATTATGTAGGAGGGTCCTGCTAATCACAATATGTAGGAGGGTCCTGCAAATCCAAATCCCATTACGTAGGAGGGTCCTGCTAATCCCATTATGTAGGAGGGTCCAAATAGTCCCATTATGAAGAGGGTCCTAATCCCATTGTCCAAGAGGGTCTTGCTAATCTCAATCTTATTATGTAGGAAGGTCCTGCTAACCCCATTATGAAGAAGGTCCTAATCCAATTGTCCAAGAGGGTCCTGCTAATCTAAATTCCATTATGTAGGAGGGTCCTGCTAATCTCATTATGTAGGAGGGTCCTGATAATATAATTCCCATTCTATAGAAAGGTCCTTCTAATCTAAGTCCCATTATGTAGGAGGATCCTGTTTATCTCATTATGTATGAGAGTCCTGCTAAACTATATCCCATTATGTAGGAGGGTACTACTAAACTAAGTCTCATTATGTATGAGGGTCCTGCTAATCCTATTATGTAGGAGGGTCCTGCTAATCTAAATCTCATTACTCAAGAATATCATACTAAATAGAATCATCATTTGAAATCACCACGACATTTTTTATTTTTAGCCCAGTTTGCACCAAAAAAATTTTTATGTGTTATTTGCATGAATGACAAATACCTATACCAAAAGAAAAATGGAAGAGAGTATGCAATTAGGGAGTTTATTCCCTAAAAATGAAAGATGATAGGGTGTTTATTCCCCGGAATGCCTCTACAGTGTTTGTTCCCTAAGGTGAAAACGGAACTAGGATGCTTGTTCCCTAGTAAGGAGAGTGATTTTTCTTTAAAAAAATAAAAATATTCCCCAATTTTTGAAATTGAGGAACTTTTACACTCTTTTTAAATTATCACCATTTTTTTATTTTTTGAAAAAGAGATAATCCACCTTCGTTCTTTCAAGGATATAATATTTTCTTTTGTGAGTTCGAGCCCATAGTATGACTGCCTACGTATCCTATATAGCAAGAATCAGGTCAAACGTAGCTCATATAAAAAAGTTTTTTTTCTTTTATTTTAAACATATCTTTTGGAAAAAGACTCGGATCATTTTTGATAATGTGTTGACTTTAGTTGGTACCAACAATTAGTATTATGCATATGGACCCCATTCAACTAATTTCAAACAAATATGAAGTTAACTTTGAGTAATCCCTATAGTTTCAAATTGTATCTCTAACTTACTTGACTATTTACAAGATTAGTTCATCTTGCATAAATTAAAGGGTTAAAATTATTCATATCCTTATGTTTCATGTGCCCTTGCAACAAATGAAGTAGTCCTACTTTACACATAATAGAAGTGTTGTGATCTTACTACATTTTAGAAGTCACTCAGACTTAGAAAGATGTTCAATGCATGTGATTGAGATACCATATGCTTAGCCCTCAGGTAAGTATCCACTAATATGAGAACACAAAATATAAGATCAAATAGAACTTGTCATTGGCTTGTAATATAGGCTTAGGGGAAGGCATGATATTCATTTGGGATAAATTGACTATTTCCTCTGTAAAATTTGCACAATGCTCTCAATATTTTTCATTTTTGCATGTGACCTTTGTTTTCTTAAAACCTCCTCTTCATTTGTGTTCTTTTTTTCCCATTTTCTCTCCTTTTTGTTGGAGATTTTTTTCATTTTTTCTTGTAACTTTTCTTTGTCATTTTTTTAACTTTCACATATTTGGTCTTTTCACTTTGTTACCCAACTTAGGTATTTGGTGTTGTTTAACTAATTGATAGTGCAGTCAAGGAGGTGAGATCTAGGAATAGTGCATTTATGCACTAAAAATGATATATGCTAGGATGTGGTTATTCAAATAAAAATGTTTCAGGCTCGAAATGGGCGTTCTATGGATAAAATGTCATTCGATAGGCTTGAAAGACACAATCAGATCAAAGAAAGCCTATAATCCTTTCCCAAAATAGATATTGCTCAAAATTTTGCTTCAACCTATATACAAGCCAAGTTCTAGATCAACAAACTCATGTCCTTGAATTTACATACAAAGCTTACCACACAATGCACATGAAACATGAGTTCAAATTTGTTTTAGCCTTAACTTTAAGCAAAATAGTTTCTCAAATATTACATAATTATATTAAGAGGTCCCAAAAGAAGTCTATAGGTCACAACAAAGTTGGTTTGTCTTGCGAAATTGTTTAACATTTTATTATTTTTTCTTATGCACACTATTAAGTATGTTGGTACCAACCAAGTCAAATATTTTTCTAAACTAAAAAAATCCAAATTTTTTTATGTCCCCTTTTTTTTTGTCCCAGTTTTTGTGACGAGGACTTTTTAGATTTTTTGATTAGTTGGGCCGAACCTCAACATAAGGTTGCCTACATATCTTGTCAAAGCAAGATCAGGACAAACATACTTCAAGAAATTTTGATTTATGAAGCAAAAAGTTTTGTTTTGTTTAATTTTTGTAGAAGGGTAAAACCCTTATTGTTTAGAAGTAATAAACTGTAACACCCTAACATTTCCAAACCGTCTAAATTAGCTCGTACCTTCGTGGAAAGACAAAGAGGGTGAGTAATAAATTAAAAGGATGTGGTATATCATATTTTAAGTGTTTAGGAGTTTTATCTCAAGTTTTGAAGTTAAGTAAGTGGCAAAATAAAAGTTGACGAAAGTTATCATAAATTCCTTTTTAAAGATTTCTTTGAAATTTGGGTCAAATGTATTGGATGTTTTCTCCCAATATATAAAGATTTAGAAGGCCTATTACCCATTAAATCGAAGGCCTACGAGTCTAGTTTGCAATGCACAAAACCCCGTATCAAACGGACATCCGAGTAAAAAGTCATGAGGATTTTACTAGGGACTGCCAGGTCAGAATCCGGGTCTGGTAAAGAAATGTGGTATGTCGGCTATTTAACGTTTTTAGCCATGGAAACAGTTCATTTCAGTTCCAAAACCATATAGAAAGCTGAGGAGAGGGTTTCTATGCAGTCCTAGCATAATGAAGGTTATTTTTGACGATTTCTACCATTAAACATTGCCCCCGTGCCTAGAAACGTAACTCCTACACGTGGCAACCATTTTTCCCTTCTATTTGCTACATTTGGAGCTGGGTTTTGAAGATGTAAATTTGTAATTATTGGTGTTTCATTAATGTTTTAACTTGGTTTAACTAAGGTAATCAGCTCGGGACTCTTTAATGATTGTTTTTATGAATTTCTACGGACGTTTCGACAAGTTGGGGCAATATGGCATATCTTCCGATATAAGATTAATTATAAACTATTTATATGTACGTACCAGTTGTGTATAAATAGTGTTTGCGAGGCTTAGGACATAAAAAACAACTTTCGTGAAGGAACTACGGTCTTTCGAGCGTTCATTGGAAAGGTATGTTAAGGTTATTACCTTCGTTCAAGATGTTTCCTTAGATGTCGCTAACGTTGGTGATCTTGTAGATGTAATTGTGAATGGTTGGCTGATTGGATGGTGATAACCCCTCATTTTAGGGACTCACGATCTGTTAGGAAAGACCCTAAGATAAGAACGACTTGGAGATTATTCATATATATATTGTTTATAGCTAAATTGCTCGCCTTCATCCTAGTTAATTGTTTGCTGTTGCCCTTGGGGCTATTGTGGTTAGCTGTTGAGCTATGAACTGCCTATTGGGGCTGTGATGTTGTCTAATAGGACTATATTGTGCCTATAAGGGCTATGAGTTGCTTACAGGGCTATATTGACGTCTAAGACGCCTATGTGCTTCCTACAGGGCCATGTTGTTGCCTAAGAGGGCTATAAGTTGTCAATAAGCTACGTTGATGCCTAAGAGAGCTATGTGCTGCCTACAGGGCTATATTAATGCCTAAGAGGGCTATGTGATTGCCTACGGGGATAGGGGATTACTGGTAGGGGTATATAGGTTGATTGGCACTTTCCGAGCTTATGGGGCCTGAGTAAGTGGTCTTGTGTGATGTTTCTACCTGCCGAGCTTATGGGGGCTTGGTTAGATTACTGTTTTATTATTTTTGATAAGTTTAGATTTAGGAGCAGGTCAGTACACTTATCTTATCCTTGATTTATTTACCAAATTACTCCAGTATATCAGGATACCTCATCATAGACTATTGCCTTTCATACTCTGTACATTATTTTGTACTAACACCCCATTGCCTGGGGGCGCTGCATTCATGCATGCAGGTCATGACAGACGACTGAGTAGACCTCCTCAGCAGCAGGATTGACTTTTATCCAGTTGGCGTTCCCTTTCCTCCAGAGCTGCTAGAGTTGGTAGGTTTGTTACCTTTTGTTGCATATATCTTTATGGGTAGGCTGGGGTCCTGTCCCGCTAATCTTTAGTACTCTTAGAGGCTTGTAGACTAGTGTGTGGGGTGTATAGCTACGTTATGGCCATACTGGCCTATGTGGTTGGTTTACTGAAGCCTGTGAGCTGTTTGATGTATTGTATTGATATATATCTGATTTTAGTTTTAGTATAGATATCATGGTGTCCTCGATGGCCCAATCAGGACTTCTGTGCTTGTTGGCTATTTATTTATATGATCTCTAGGAAGTAGCTGTTTCTTTTATAGATCAGTTGGCAGGGGCCTTGCCGGTCGATGGCTTAGTTTCAAGGCGAGATATACTTGTTTGATTTCTTGATTGCAGGTGGCTGCCATGCGATAGTAGCAAATGTCTCAGTAGGGTCGGCTCGGGGCTGAGTTTTGGCATTAGGAGCCAATTGTATCCTTGAGTTTAGGGAGTGATAAACTTGGTATTAGAGTAACGTCGTATCCTAGGGAGTCTGCAAGCCGTGTCTAGTAGAGTCTTGTTTATAAATGTGTTGTGGCACATTCGATAAGCAAGAAGCTACCGGGCATGTTAGAATGACTATCCTTCTTTTGCTCACCTCGTGCAATAGAGCGGTGTCTTAAGGATTGAGCCTTATAATTGATATTTGTATGAAGATAGAGATGGCTGACACCAGACAGACCACAACTAGGCAGGAACTAGATACAACTGCAGGCGAGGGTACTGGCAAGGTACCAAAAGTGGAGGCAGCCAATTGTGAGACCTAGGGGGAGACATCTTCTCAGCCCCTTATAGCTTCTCCACCACATCAGGAGCCTCTGAGGGCAACAAGACCCCCGGCTCCACCAGCAGTATCACCTCTAGTTCCACTTATTCCATATGATCATGATTTCAAGAGTGCAGTATATATGCTAGCACAGTTGGTAGCCGCACAGTGCCAGCAAGCTTTGCCAGATGTTGCCGGACCTTCTGAAGTGCCCGGAGGTTCAAGAGTCTGTGAATTTATTGCCTTGAATCCTCCATAGTTTATAGGGAAAGATCACAGAGAGGACCCTCAACACTTTGTTGATTAACTTCATAGGATCTTCAGAGTCATGCATGCCTCAGCTACTGAGTCAGTTGAGTTAGCGGCATTTCAATTGCTTGATGTTGCAGAATTTTGGTACGAAATCTGGGAGAGATCTAGGGGAAAAGATGCATCTCTACCTACTTGGGATAGCTCTGTAGAAGCTTTCATAGATCATTATTTACCTCGGGAGATTGGGAATGGCCGGGTGGACCAGTTTCAGAACCTCCGACAGGGCAGCATGAGTGCCCGACAGTACGGGCTGAGATTTGATTCATTGGCTAGATATGCACCAGCATTTGTTGATACGATGCATGACATGGTGCGCAGATTTGTGGGAGGGCTTGACTCAGACTATATCGACGCTTGTTCTACCACTGCACAAAATGATAATATGGATATCTCGCGAATTCAGGCCTTTGCACAAGGCATAGAGGATCGCCGACATCTACAGTATATGACTAAGATGGTCGATAGAGAGACACAGAAGAGAGATAGGCCCGCTGGTTCATTTGGAGATATTCAGGGTGGTCCCAAACCTCGATATTCTAGTAGGCCACCTAGACCTCCACCACAGCAGTTCTAGGAAAGTAGATTTGATCTTCATGGACAGTGAGTCCCAGGTGAGGGTTCACGAGCATCAGGCTCTCAGCAGCAGAGAGGCTCAGGTCGGCTAGGACAGCACCGCCGCATTGCGCAACTTATGGTAGGATGCATTTTGGGAGGTGCAAACAGGGTTCCACAAGTTGTTATCCTTGTGGACAGGAGGGGCATGGGTGGAGAAACTGCCCTACCATAGGTTACTGCGGTATAGGTCAGTCGACCGGGTGAGCAGTAGGCTCATCCTCATCAGCACAGTCTCATGGCGTAGACCCCAAACTTCAGCATGTAGAGGTAGAGGCGGAGGCAAAGAGGGAGCATCTAGTTCTGGTAGTGGACAGAATCGTACATATTCATTAATCGGCCGACAGGACTCAGAGTCATCACTAGATGTTGTGACCGGGACATTGATTGTTTGCTCCCATTGTGTTTATGTTTTGATAGATCCTGGATCTACTTTGTCTTATGTTACTCCATTTATTGAGGGGAAGTTATGTATAGTAGCAGAGTCATTAGATCAACCCTTTATTGTATCTACACCAGTTGGTGAGCCTATTGTTGCCAGGAGAGTATATCGAGGTTACACTGTAGAAATTATCGAGCGTCAACCCTCTGTAGATCTCGTAGAGTTAGAGATGGTCAATTTTGACGTCATTATGGGTATGGACTAGTTAGCGTCTTGTTATGCTAATGTTGAGTGCCGGACAGAGATTGTTAGATTCTACTTTCAAGAGAGGCAGTTCGGGAATGTAAATGTGATACAGCAACGCCGAAAGGTAGGTTTATTTCCTATCTTAAGGCGAAGAGGATGATTCTCAAGGCTTGTATTTATCATCTTGTTCACGTTCTTGATATAGATGCAGAACCACCGACTCTTCAGTCTATTCCGGTAGTTAATGAGTTTCTAGATGTATTTCTAGATGAACTCCCTGGTATCCCTACCAAGTACACAACCCATATCTATCCCTCCTTATAGAATGGCTCCTGTTGAGCTAAAGGAGTTGAAGGATCAGCTGAAAGACTTGATGGATAAAGGCTTTATTAGACCTAGTGCTTCACCATGGGGTGCACCAGTGTTGTTCGTAAGGAAGAAATATGGCTCACTAAGAATGTGTATCGATTACTAACAACTGAATAAGGAAACTATAAAGAATAAGTATCCCCTTCCGAGGATAGATGAATTATTTGATCAGTTACAAGGTGCTAAGTGTTTCTCAAAGATTGATTTAAGATCAGGGTTTCACCAGATACGAGTTCAGGAGAAAGACGTTCCTATGACGGCTTTAAGAACTAGTTATGGACACTTTGAGTTCTTGGTAATGTCTTTTGGATTAACTAATTCCCCAGCAGTGTTCATGGCCCTGATGAATATTATATTCAGGTCGTATCTAGACTTGTTTGTGATTGTATTTATTGATGATATTTTGGTGTATTCACGTTCAAAAGACCAGCATGCAAATCATCTGCGAGCAGTCCTTCTGGTCCTTCGAGATCGAGAACTTTATGCAAAATTTTCCAAGTGTGAGTTCTGGTTGAACTCTGTAGCTTTCTTAGGCCATATTGTATCAGATGCAGGCATTGCGGTTGATACACAAGAGGTTGAGGCCGTAAAAACTTGGCCCAGACCGATGTCTCCGACTGAGGTTCGTAGTTTCTTAGGGTTAACTGGGTACTATAGAAGGTTTGTAGAGGGGTTTTCTTCACCTTCAACACCATTAACGAAGCTGACTTAAAAAGCAGCTAAGTTCCAATGGACTGAGGCTTGCGAGCATAGTTTCCAGGAGCTAAAGGACAGGTTGACATCAACACCAGTTCTAGCATTGCCAGAGGGTTCAGAAGGCTATACAGTGTACTATGATGCTTCTGGTTTTGGTTTGGGATGTGTTCTAATGTAGCATGGTACGGTTATCGCATGTGCTTTAAGGCAGTTGATGAAGCATGAGAAGAACTATTCGACCCACGATTTAGAGTTGGCTGCAGTTGTGTATGTATTAAAGATCTGGAGACACTCTTTATATGGTGTTCATGTTGACAACTTCACAGATCAGAAAAGCCTCCAATATATCTTTAAACAAAATGAGTTAAATCTGCGACAACATCGATGGGTTGAGTTACTGAAAGACTACGACGTGGATATTTTATATCATCCAGGAAAGGCGAATGTGGTAGCCAATTCCCTCAGTCAAAATTCTATGGGTAGTTTATCCCACTTAGGTGTTGAGAAACGGGATCTAGCGTGAGAGCTTCATCAGTTAGCTAGCTTAGGAGTCAGATTGTTAGAGGCAGACGATAGTGAGGTCACAATTCAGGATACATCCGTATCATCTCTAGTTGTAGAAGTAAAATCACGACAACAAGAGGATCCTAGCTTAAAGAAGCTTAGAGCTAAGGCTCAGGATCAACAATCTTTAGCATTTGATAAAGCTGAAGATGTAGTCCTCAAATATAGCAGTCGATTGTGTGTTCTGAATGTTGCAGGGCTTCGACATCGAATTGTTGAAGAGGCACATAATTCTCGTTATTCTATTCACCCTGGTTCGACGATGATGTACCATGATATTAAGGAGATCTATTGGTGGCAGGGGATGAAGAAAGACGTTGTTGAGTTAGTGGCTCAGTGTCCTAACTGCCAACAGGTGAAGGTTGAGCACCGAAAGCCCGCTGGGCTAGTTCAGGAGATAGCCATTCCGTTGTGGAAGTGGGAAGCAATTAATATGGATTTTATTACAGGGTTACCTCGATCACTTCGCAAGTTTGACTCTAATTGGGTAATTGTTGATAGACTAACGAAATCAGCCAACTTCTTACCAGCTAGGGCTACTTTTTCAACCGAAGACTATGTAGGGCTCTATATTAGAGAGATTGTTAGGCTACACGGTGTCCAAGTATCTATTATCTCTGATAGAGGAGCACAATTTACCGTGAACTTCTGGAAGTCCTTCCAGAAAGGATTAGGGACACAAGTTAATCTTAGTACTGCCTTTTACCCTCAAACAGATGGCCAGGCTGAGCGCACAATTTTGACACTCGAGGATATGTTACGGGCGTGCGTGCTAGACTTCAAGGGAAGTTGGGATGACCACTTGCCTCTTATTGAGTTCGCATACAATAATAGTTATCATTCCAGCATCGGGATGTCACCGTATGAGGCTTTGTATAGAAGAAAATGTGAGTCAGGGTTGATCGGACCCGACTTAGTCCAGCAGACAGTAGACAAAGTTAAGCTCATTCGGGAGAGGTTGCTAACAATTCAAAGCCGACAAAAGTCATACTCAGATGTGCGACGAAGGGACTTAGAGTTTTGTGTCGATGATTGGGTATTCTTAAAAGTCTCGCCTATTAAAGGTGTTATGAAATTTGGCAAAAAAGGAAAGCTTAGTCCAACATGCATTGGGCCATACCGGATCTTTTGGAGGGTAGGACAAGTAACTTGTGAGTTAGAATTGCCTTCAGGGCTAGAATCTGTTCATCCAGTTTTCCATGTATCGATGCTACGGAAGTGTGTAAAAGACACTTATCGGGTTGTCCTAGTTGAGGATGTTCAGTTCACAAAGGATTTGTCCTACGAGGAAACTCCAATTGACAGATTAGATCGACAGGTCCGAAAATTGAGGACCAAGGAGGTGGCTTCGGTTAAAGTATTGTGGAGAACAAAAATAGAGAAGAATTGACCTGGGAAGCTTAGGATGGCATGAGGTCCAAATATCCTCACTTGTTTCATACCCCAGGGTGATAGCATATCAATTTATATTAGTGAAGTAAGGTTAGATACCTATCCATTTTTTTAATTATTATTGCTTATTATTATGGTTGTTGTCGTTGTATTTTGCTTGCACTGTTATTGCGGAGCTATAGTGCTTAGCTATTTATGTCGTCATGTGAGACGCCTAGGTTAGAATTTGTGCATTTCAGGTTATGGATAGTCACATTCACAAATGATACTTTGCCTGTACTTTGGAAACTCCTAGGGACATGATTGTGTGACTCAGATTTTTTTTTTCATTCGAGGACGAATATTTCTAAGGGGGGAAGAATGTAACACCCCGACTTTTCCAAAGAGTCTAAATTAACTCGTAACTTCGTGGAAAGACAAAGAGGGTGAGTAATAAAATTAAAAGAATGTGGTATGTCATATTTTAAGTGTTCAAGGGTTTTATCTCAACTTTTGAAGTTAAGTAAGTGGAAAAATAAAAGTTGGCGAAAGTTATAATCAGTTCCTTTTTAAAGGTTTCTTTGAAATTTGGGTCAAATGTATTGGATGTTTTCTCCCAATATACAAACAGTTAGAAGGCCTATTTCCCATTATATCGAAGGCCTACTAGTCTAGTTTACAACTCACAAAACCCCGTATCAAATGCATATCCGAGTAAAAAGTTATGAGAGTTTTACTAGGGACTGCCAGGGCAGAATCCGGGTCGGGTAAAGAAATGTGGTATGTCGGTTATTTAACGCTTTTAGCCATGGAAACAGTTCATTTTAGTTGCAAAACCAGATAGAAAGCTTAGGAGAGGGTTTCTATAGAGTCCTAGCATAATGAAGGTTACTTTTGATGATTTCTACCATTAAACATTGCCCCCGTGCCTAGAAACGTAATCCCTACACGTGGCAATTATTTTTCCCTTCTATTTGTCGTGTTTGGAGCTGGTTTTTGAAGATATAAATTTGTAATTATTGTTGTTTCTTTAAGGTTTTAACTTCGTTAACTAAGGTAATCATCTCGGGACTCTTTTATGATTTTTTTAATGAATTTCTACGGACGTTTCGACAAGTTGGGGCAATATGGCAAATTTGCCGATATAAGATTAATTATAAATTGTTTATAGGTGCGTACCAGCTGTGGATAGGACATAAGGAACAATTTTTGTGAAGGAACTACGGTTTTTCGAGCGTTCATTCGAAAGGTAAGTTAAGGTTATTCCCTTCGTTCGACATGTTTCCTTAGATATAGTTAACGTTGGTGATCTTGTAGATGTAATTGTGAATGGTTGGCTGATTGGATGGTTATAACCCCTCATTTTAAGGACTCACGATCTGTTAGGAAAGACCCTAAGATAAGAACGACTTGGAGATTATTCATATATAAATTGTTTATAGCTAAATTACTCGCCTTCAGCCTAGTTAATTGTTTATTGTTGCCCTTGGGGCTATTTTGGTTAACTGTTGAGCTACGAACTACCTATGGGGACTGTGATGTTGTCTAATAGGACTATATTGTGCCTATAAGGGCTATGAGTTGCCTACAGGGTTATATTGACATCTAAGAAGGCTATGTGCTTCCTACAGGGCCATGTTGTTGCCAAAGAGGACTATGAGTTATCTATAAGCTACGTTAATGCCTAAGATAGCTATGTGCTGCCTACGGAGATATATTAATGCCTAAGAGGGCTATGTAATTGCCTACAGGGCTAGGGGACTACTGGTAGGGGTATATAGGTTGATTGGCACCTTCCGGGCTTGTGGGGATCTGAGTAAGTGATCTTGTGTGTTGTTTCTACCTGCCGAGCTTATGGGGGCTTGGTTAGGTTATTGTTTTATTATTTTTGATAAGTTTAGATTTAGGAGCAGGTTAGTACACTTATCTTATCCTTGATTTATTTATCAGATTATTCTAGTATAGGAGGATACCTCATCATAGACTATTGTCTTTCATACTTTGTACATTATTTTGTACTGAGGCCCCATTGCCTGGGAGCGCTGCATTCATCACTGCAAGAAAAGCTGTCAGTTAAGACCAACATTTAGGGACGAGCAAGTAATCTCGTCTTTGAAAATATATGTATTAGGACGATATTATATTCCAGTCCTTATTTATACACTTTATTGCGAAGATACTAAATCCGGTCCCTAAAGAACTAATTAACTAGTCCCAAATTCTAATTGAAGGACTTAAGCGGGAAAATATACTTCCACCCAAATTAATAAATTAATTCTTAATAAGAAAAGCTTTTCTTTTCACCAAAATTTAAGGCGCCAAATTTTTTTCATAGAAGCCAAAAAAGTAAAAAACTCCTCGGTTTCTGAAAAGTAAAAACATAAAAGGAAAAGTCTTTATTTTCTGGAATATGGTCGCAACTTTGCCCTAGTAATCTCTTCAAATCATCAGGATCAATGCTTCTATAGTATTTTTCTAGCGAAACTCTGCCCCAATCTCAACAACAGTGGATTTCCATTGCAGTGGTGTCTTCTTGTTTTGTATACTTAGTTGCTGCTTATATTATTAGCTGCTCGATCGGTGGAAAAATAGAGGTTTGCTTCCTCTTCTAATTTAATCAAGTTGCTTGTTTCTTTCATAAATTGTATTGATGACATTTTTTCTTGTTTTATTCAGGTTACTCTTCTTCTTCTTCCTCTTTTCTAACATTAAATAGGGTTTAAAGTTCCATAATCTGCTCAATTTTCTTATGTACAATAAGTAAAAGATTTTCTAACATTAAATAGGGTTTCAAGTTCCATAATCTGCTCAATTTTCTTATCTACAATAAGTAAAAGATTATTGGGTTGAGCTTTCTAAAAGTTTACTCGATTTTGTTAGGTATATTATTATTTAAATAGAGTGCATATGGTATTTGAAAAGGTTCATAATCTGCTCTGTTTTCGTATGTGATAGTCTGAAGATGTATTGTATCTATAAACATATATACCTTTTCCATATAACTTATTAAGCAAGAGAAATATGGGTGTGTACATATATGTCGCTTCATCATATTTAAAGACGAAGGATCATGATGAACCTAGAAAGAAACAATTTTTCTATTTGTCTTTAGAATTTAATCTTTTATGAAATCAATGGCTGCCTTAGATAAAAATATTGAACTTTTTGATGTTTTTCATGTAAATTTTCATAGAGTAGGAGTTAGGACTCGAACCATCTTGTTTCCATAGCTAACTTTCCACAATCTCGTTCTGCACAAAGGGTTGAGTAGGCTGCTTTTTTTTTTGAAGATATCACATTTGAACCTGAGACCTAATGTAGAACAATGTCTAATCTTAGATATATTATTAGATATGCACACTGATCATTTGTATGATGCATGAAGTAAGGTCTATGCATAAGCTGCTTGTTTGTGGTAATTGGTTAACAATATTGCTGGCCTGGCAGATTGTTTAAATAGCTTGATTATTATCAGTTACATAGTAAGTTTAGTACTGAAAAGTGTTGGGTCAATATAGAAGGATTGTATAGCTGACTTGAATTAGTTTTGGGATTAAGGTGTCGTTTATTGATGGACTTATTAAAACAGTTCAAAAGTGAGGTTATGGGGAGTAAATTTCATTCTTGTCTACTATACGTAAAGACTTTTCTTTTTTGTTGAATTAAAATCTCAAGCAATTAGTTGTGTTGGTTGCAGGTTCTTGTAATTGTTCTTGATTTGTTTCTTTTAGGAGTAGTGTTTCCTGGCAAACGTAGATGTGCAAGTATTTTTGCAAGATGTTAATCCAAGCTAGTTTTACTAACTTGTTGAGATTGTTAATTGATAACCATTTTATTCTCGAGTTATGGTTGGCTAACTTGCGTCCTGTTTTTGTTCTTACATTGATAAGGGTATTGGCTGGTGAATTAACTACCCAATGATTTGTTTGTGGACAGTTACTCAACTAGCTTTGTAGTTATCTCAGTTTTCTTGTCTGAAGTTTAGTTTCTTACATCCTTTACTGATAATAATCAAACTGTCTAAGCTACTGGTAAACACAACCAGTAGCTACCATTCCTTTCCAGGTTATCATCCATGCCAATTCTTGTTTCCATCCAAGAAGTTGTCTATCAATACCTTGCCAATTCAATAATTTCCTTCAAGCATATGAAGTGTAAGGACATATAAAGATCATGTGGTCCATGCTTTCTCTTCCTGTGAGACATAATGGACAGTCTTGATTGTTGATGATTCCCCATTTAGTGAGTCTATCATTAGTATATAATCTCTCCAATGCAGCCATTTTGAAAATAAATAGCCATTTAGGTGCTCCAAAATTATTACACACTAATTTTCTCCATGAAACTTTAGGAAAAGATCTATGCAACTCCTTGTAAAACTTCTGAATAGTGAATTCATGCATAGATAGATACTGGTCATAATCATAGCTAATGGATTCATAGTATTTTTTGCTCTTGAAAATCTTCCTTAGCAACCAGGATGCTTTTATGAGTTAGTATATTCATTCTTAAATGTTATGATGGCAAAATTTCTTTTATTCGTACTTTACTAAACATTTTTTCAGGTTTAATTTTTAACTTTTTTGCTCTTTTTGCAGGTTCAAGATGAACCATTGAAGATTAAAAATGAGGTCGATTCTAATATGAAGAGTACTATAAGATATACATTTGTCGCACCTGGTGCTATTGGAAAGGGACGAGAACGAGGGCTTAAATCTTTGGGTGAGAAAGGAAATTTACCATCTAAGAGTATATTGCCTCAATCAAGCGATCTAGTTAAGAAGTACATCAAAGAAATTGAGACAAGTAAGATATTCTGTATTCTTTTACCTCAGACCAAAAGCAAAATTTTTAATTTTGTTGAAGGAAAAAAAAATTTCCAGCTTTCTGTAATTTGTGTTTTATCTTGGAGGAGAAGGTGCGGAAAATGTTTTTTTCCAGCTTTCTGTTTGATGCAGTATATAGGCATAAATATTTTTTTCCAGCTTTCTGTTTCATGTCTTGTGATTTGGAGCCTTATATTATAAGAGTATATTGCCTCAATCAAGTGATTAATTAGTCAAGAAGTACATCAAAGAAATTGAAACAAGTAAGATATTTTGTATTCTTTTACCTCAAACCATAAGCAAAATTTTTAATTGTGTTGAAGGAAAATATTTTTTCCAGCTTTCTATAACTTGTATTTTATCTTGGTGGAGAGGTGTGGAAAATATTTTTTTTCAGCTTTCTGTTTGATGCCGAATATAGGCATAAATATTTTTTTCTAGCTTTCTGTTTCATGTCTTGTGATTTGGCCTTATAATATAAGAGTATATTGCCTCAATCAAGTGATTTAGTTAAGAAGTACATCAAAGATATTGAAACAAGTAAGATATTTTGTATTCTTTTACCTTAGACCATAAGCAAAATGTTTAATTGTCCTGAAGAAAAATTATTTTTTCCAACTTTCTGTTTGATGCAGAAAATAGGCATAAATATTTTTTCCAGCTTTCTATTTCATGTCTTGTGATACATTAGTCCACTTATAAAGTATGATTTTTTTTTTTCAGATTATATAGGGGAGGGATGAGGACAAGGACTTAAAAACTCTACCATGTCTACTAGTCCAGGAATACAAATGATGCATAAGAACTCCACGGCTTTTGACAAAGAGAACATGCAAATTAATACTTCATCTCCTACATCTACTAATCAAGTTAAGAAATACACCCAGGAAATTGAAACAAGATCTTTTCAAATATACTGTATTTTTTTGAAAATTTATTGTGTTTTCATGTTTTTGATAAACTTTTATATCATGTTTAGTGGGTCCAGGTGCTATAAAAAAGGGACTAGAGAAAAGAACTGGATCTTTGAGCTCCACTTTAGGAATTTCTGAATATAAGGTGGGATCTTTCAACAAGAGTGTTGTTTTTGCTAATGTTACTCCTACTAAATGCACCAAATCAATTTCTGCCATGCCTTCTAGTCGCGAAATGCAAAAACTGAAAAAAATAGTTCTTGAGAAAGAGGATATGCAAACCAATGTTTCATTGCCTCCATCTGTTGATCAAGTTATGAAACAATCTAAACAACAGAAAAAGGTATGATATTTTGAATTCATATGTTATTAAGTCTTAGAAATGAGTTTGATTGCTATTGTTTTTATCAAATTATGCAACTGTAGGTTCATCTAATCCTACAAAGGTAAAAGAGATCGAGGAACCAACAAGTGCAAAGAAGTTGCTTCACTTGAAATTGGACAGAAGCTGAAAGTAACATTTTACAATAATCGAACGATTGGAACAAATAACAATCTTTTTTCAAGGCATTTGGGAAAAATTGTTCGTGATCGTAACATTTGTCCCTTGGGGTATCACCGTGGGATGATATTAAGCAAGAAAAGCTGAATCATATATAGGCAGCCGTTGAGGTAACAAATATACACCTGATTCAAATTCTTTGGCATTACCTCATACATCACATTCTTGTCAACATAGCAGTTGTTGTAAAGCTTTTGAATCCATTCTACACCTGATTCAACATCATATCTTTCATTAACAGAAGTTTCAAAAGTAATGTACACTTGTTGAGTAATTTTAACACTTCAATTTTAATATACATCTGACAACATATGATGCCTCTCCATTTTCTGAAAATAATAACTCAAATCATATTTCATCTGGTTCTCATCTGGTTGTGCAGTAGAATATGTACCCATTTTGATACTGTTTTCGTTAGAGTCAGTGACTTCTTATTGCTTACATACAAGGAATGCCCCCCTTGTGAGTTGGTTTGTCCAGTTTGTGCCTTATATGGAGATGCTACCTCAACTAGTTCAAACTTCTGATTTTCCTGCACATGTTGGATGCTGCTTTGTGCCTGCTTAATTGGACCTTTGGGTTTTTGTTTCTTCCTGCAAACTTCCTCAGAATTCCCGTATTTCCAACAATGTTTGCACAGGACTGGTGAGCACACAACACATAACTCACCACTGAATCCTTCCAATAATCGATCTCTGAGCTAATGTCTTCCATTTCTATCTCCACAATATTAGATGTATCATAGGATGTTGGGGCAACATACTCAAGCTTAAAACCAACATTTGATACCTTTGAGATGTCAAAATCATCCCAAATAGATGCCTTCCTCGCTGGAATTCTTTTCTCCTCTTCTTCTACTACATCTACCCACGACTTACTCCCGCTCGTTGATGGGATTGTTAAAGCAGATTTAAGCATCACATTCCATTGTTCCTGCGCTTGCTTTCTCTGGCATTTAACAATTTCCTTAGCTTACTGCGGTTTCTTGTTAATTCTCTGCTTACCACTATGAGATCCCATATTTAGTAGATCTGAGCTTATTTCAGCTCGTCTCTTTTGCTATTCATTCAATCCACTCATTTCCATTTTCTACCAAATGTTATTTAGTTGTGATTCATCATAAAAGACGTTGGATTCTTTGTTAATGTATCTCAAAGTTCTCTAAATTTGAACTCTCAATTTGGTTAAACGAAGTAGGTTAGGCGAGGAGATGAGCTGAGGTGAGGCAACTGTAGAAATTTATCGCAACTGTTCAATTTTTTTTATGATGGCGCTCTTTTTTTTATTTTCTGCAAAGCTGCATAATGGCATAAATTTTGATTTTAAAATTCCTCACTTCTGCAACACTGCAACCAGCAGCTGCTGTGTGTTTTACAGTTTGCTTCCAGCTACTCTGTTTTACTATTTGTTGCCAGTTGCGTCGTTAATCCAACTTGTCTTTTATGCTATTCATTCAGTCTATTTATTTCCATTTTCTACCAAATGTTATTTAGTTGTGGTTCTTCAAAAAAGATGTTGGATTCTTTCTTAGTGTATCTTAAAGTTCTCTAATAGATTTTTCTTATTTCTTGCAGGTTTTGTTGATGTTTCTAGATATCACTTGACAAAGATTGAAATTTTAAGTTTTCTACCAGACTTTTGTTCATTCTTTAGTGAAGATACAAGTTTAGAAGATGCACTAACTCATTATTAGTTTGCTATGAATGTTTTGCAATACTTTGGATGTTATCTCAGTTTTTTTGTTAAGAAAATATTAAACATCATGCATGGGATGTTAACCAATTTATTGTAATCAATTATACTCTTATCTCTATCTTCTTGCCCCGTCTCTAATTTGATATTTGTCGATGAATTTAGATTCTTTGTGATATTAATGGCTCTAGGATCAATGGTGGTCAGTTAGAGACCACAATTATTGATCGTCTCTAAAGGTCAATCTAGGACTAGAATTGTTGCTCGTCTCTAATGTATAAGCTAGGACTAGAAATCGTGCTCGCTTGTAAAGCTATTTTAGGACCAGCTTGTTGTTCGTCTTTAAAACTACTCTAGGACTAGTTTGTTAAGGTCGCTAAATCTATTCTATGACCAGATTGTTAATGGTCTCAAACGACCTAATTGTATTCTAGGACCAGCTGGTACACTTGTCTCTAAAAATTTTCTAGGACCAGGTCGCGGAAGGTCGCAAAAAGAGGTTTAACGACCTGAATACCAAGATATAAATGCTCTATTTGAGACCAGATTTATAGTCCCTAAAAGGAGTTCACGACCTGAGTTTTTCCCGTCCCAAAATATTTTAGGGACCAGATTTTTTTACCTCGTCCTTATTGATCAATAGCGACGGAAGTATCTAGGACGAGTGGCGACTAGATTTTTCTGGTCTCAGTTGCTCAATTGAGACCAGATTTAAACTTTCAGGGACTAGATTTCCCTTCCTTAGAGACTGTTTTTCTTGTAGTGTGAGGACTCACAAGTCTTCAATCTCTAAGATGATCAACTAGCCACAGATGGGAGGAAAAGAGTCGTCAAGACCAACATTAGTGAAACAATGTAGGCACAAATATTCATTAGTACATGGATTGTACTAAGTATAAGGGAAACACAACAAAACATGAAACATGATCATAAGAGGACATAGTTGAAAACATGATGTGTAGGTTCAAGCTAAATATAGTAAAAATCTTTAAAGAATAATCATAATCATGAACATGGTCAATGTATCATGAAATAATAAAGGAAGCTTCATAAGAGATTTGAAAGTAACTTAGTTAATTTTTGTGGGATGTTTACTATTAACCGAAATAGACCACGTGAGCTATAACGCCGAATCTGGTATCTTGCTCTCATGCCGAAAATAGATGTCTTTGTTTGCCAAGGAAAGGAACTTAACTTCTAGATTAGGTGGATCCACTAGTTGTATCACTTAAGACAGACTACGGGTGCACGTAGTTAGGGACAATGAGGTTTCTACTAGAGACACGTGCGGCCTCTACTAATGGGAGGCCCTCCATCTCAATAACCTCTCGGCGCTAAGTAAAATCCCAACGCAATTAGTCATAAACATAATTATACAATCATCCATGGAAAATCACAATTAAGTTACTAATCCAAGCTAATAACATATAAAAAAAATAGCTCTTTAAATGTTGAATCATGCATGAGTGAGATAAATCTTTCACCAGACCATGATCCCTTAATCTGAGAAAACCTTTCACAATTGAATTGATGCCACTCTTAAAACAACCTAGAGTTTAAGACATTCCTTTTTTCATAAATCTTGCATAAGATCATGAAAATATTATTCATTGATTCATAGGAATTGAATAAGAACTTAACCAATTTTGGAAAATTAAATTGGTTAATTGGAGAATCTTTGGGACTCAATGGGTGAATGAAATCCATTGATGAACTCCCTACATACCTTAATCTCAAAGCCCACAAGTAATTGATGAAAAAAATCTTGAAGACTTGAAAAAACCTAGAACTTTCTTAAGAGCCTCAGAGAGAAACTATGAAATTTTGAGGAAATGAAGGAGAATGGATAGATGTTAGAGGCAAAATCAGTTAGAGGGACTTATTTATAAGAAAAATGACGTAGTATTGGAATTAGGTTCATAGAAAAAGACCAAAATACCCTAAAAAATAACTGCTACATAGTTCCTACGGTCCGTAGAACTTTCTACGGTCCATACTGGTCAACAGTGGAAACAACATCAAAAACCTAAATTTCAACTTGCTTTGCACGAGACCTTTATACGGTCCATCAAATTTCTTACGGTCCGTAGAACTCAACCCTTAGTCTAAAGTTTCACCAAGTTGGAACCCTTCTTACGAGACCATCCTACAACTTGTAGAACCAGCTACGACCTATCGTTTCCTTTTGTAGAATTGAGGTCCTAAATCAAATATGTTAATCAATCCTATGGATAAGTCCTACAACCCGTCAATATTCCTGCGGCTCGTCCTGTCAAGTCATAGGTCCAACCTGAGAGACTTAATTTTTCCAACTCAACTCTGGGTTCTACGGTTCACTTCCTATAGTCCGTAGGACTTTCTACGGTCCATAGGTTGGACTCGTAAAATAGTGCCTTAGCCATTTTCTTTCCAACTTGACTTACTAACTTTTGAGGTGTTAGTATCAAGATCAAAGTGTGCTATGTCATAGTTTAGAGTAATAATTTAAATAGGTATATAACTAAATATATGGATTGGCTCTGGAGGGTTTGGTATAGTTTTAAGAGCACGGCATGTAATGTATGAGTTGAGTGCACGATATAAGTTTGAACCCTACCATACAAGTTTGAACCCTACCATAGAAAAACCTAGTATTCAATTTCATGGTTATTAAGAAAAAAATTTGAATATATGGACATAAACAATTATCCTGTAAGCTGTGAACATATATTTTATTGTCTGGTCAAATGATATGGACCTGTTTTTTCTTATCACTATTTTATTGTTGTAAAGTTATTATGTATTATGTTTCATCATTAGCTGGGGGGATCTCCCTTATTGGTTCGGCAACACCTTGTGGCTTCGATTCAAACTCTATATTTGTATAAAAAAAATCCACAAAATATGTACAATTAATCTATCTCGGTCCCAATCATTGACCTGTCTTAGTATTCAGAACCTATAAACTTAAATTCTTGAATCCAATTTTGACCTACAAGTTTTGTTTGTTTTATGGTGCAATTCTATAGGCCAACATTTTTACTCTATATGATATTTTAGGCCTTTTTTCAAATATTAAACGTGTAAGCTAAGTTGATGATATATATACTTTCTATATTGCCTTAAAAGCATGAACTCCTAACTTGAATTTTAAATTACTATAATATTTCTAACTTAGGTTGTGACTTTTTCGGTGAGTTGTGACTGTTTTGATAAGTTTTGACTTTTTTCAAAGGGTTGTGATTTTTCCAAATATTTGTGTCTTTCCCAAAGAGTTGTGACTTTTCCAAAGAGTTGTGACATTTTCAATAAGTTGTGACTTTTCGAAAGGGTTGTGATTTCTTGGAAAGGTCGTGACTTTTCAGATAAGACACAATAAACACGTGCTCATACTATCCTTTGTTGACTATGAATAGAAGAGTTCCCTTTCATTTTTCAACCACAATTTTTTTTAATCTTCTACTGTTCTTTTTCTTGCATTTTAGAAAAATTCGTGTGATTTATTATCGTTGAGTGAGTTCGAAGTTCAGCGGAATATGAGGTACCACTATTCTGATGAAGTAAATTCTTCTATCCTAAGAGGGTATATTCCTTAACCTCGAATACTTGAGAAAAAATATTTTTGATAATATAATAATTATTCTTTTTGCTTAGTATATACATTAGTATGTAATGTTCCAATATATGGAGTTAACATGATGTAGTCTAAATTCATTTATTTTTGCTAACAATTTCTCTTGTGATGTAGATATATGCTTCTGAATATCTTTTTCAAAAGTTATTAAACTTCTGAAAAATTCAAGAATTGTCACGATTTTTTTTTTTTGATGCTCAAGACAAAAGAATGACTTTATTTATGATATGGGTATCTGTGTCTAATTGTTTTGCAATATTTCGTCATTATCTCTCCTGAAATGAAATTCTTTCGTATTGCCCTTGTAGTTGGTTGTTGTTCTGGTTTTAATAATCTTAATATCCATTGTCGTATTTCTTCCATATCTGCTTCTCTAAGTTCTCTGGAATTTGAATATATCATAGTTTGATCCCTTGCATAATAGCTCCATACTGAATTTCCATTTAAATAATTGGTTGTTAATTCGTTCAGAATAGTAGCTATTCCAATAATCCTCTTTCTTGCATAAAATTCTGGTATCCCTATCTTTTGTATCTCGTCTTGTTGTTCTATTTTTCTGGTATTATCATTTCCCTGGTTAATTCAATTTTTATAACTTGTATAATAGGTTTAATCTCATCGTACAATATTTCTGCCGGTGCTGAATAGAACTTTATACAGAAAAGTATTCCTTTAGTTATCCTTTTATAATGCATAAATGCCTTATGTAACTCTGGTATTGCTGATATTTCGTCCCCTGTTTGGGTATATACGGTACTTAATAAGTCATAGTTGTAGCAAGTTCCTACTACATTAGTATTTGTTCCTGGTTGTGCAATTAGCTTATTATATCCCTGTAGATTTTGCATAATATAATCTTCATGAGGGTTTTTGGTATTTTTGGACCTTGGGTTTTGGTTTAGAAAAGTCTGTATTTTGTGGATGTTTTCTATGTAAGCTCTGGTTATATGGTTATAAGTCTTTTTGTTTTGTCCTAGACTTTCTTTATATGTATTCAGCTGGGGTAGTATGAATAATGGGTCTTTTTGGTTTTTTGGCATAAATGATTTTTCGAATAATTTATTTATATTGGTATTAACATATCTGATTTTATTTTCTTCCTTTGTTGTAGATGTGTTTCCTATAGATGTGCTTCTTGTAGCTGCATATAACAAATCATTATGAGTTTTTAGGTGTTTCCCAATGTCATCTTGTAGCTCTGGATTTTTAGAGTCTTCTAATCGACTTAGCTCCACATGTTTAGAGTCATGCTGCTGACTTCTTATTTCCTTTAGTTCTTTGTCTATGTTCTCTACTTTTGTACAAAGTATAGTCATAGCTTTGAGTATCTCTTCTATTGTATTTTATTTCTCAGTTTGAGTAGCTTTGTCTTGAGATGTAATCTGCAATAACATTCTTGTTAGTACTTATTACTTCTATTGTAAATGTAAAATTTAATATATTTAGTACTATTCTTCGTATCCCTTTCGTCGTTACTAAATCTTGTACCTTTCTTGTTATCCACCATTTTACCGACATATTATTTGTTCTTACAATAAATTTGTTATACACAATATATGGTTCAAAGGCTAATAAGCATTTATATATTGAATATATTTCTTTTCTGTTTATTTCCCATTTAATTTCGGGGTTTGTAAATGTTCCTGAATAATATCTGCAATGGTGTTCTATCTTTTCTTTATCATATCTGTATTTTAATACACCTCCGTAACTTATTTCACTTGCATCTGATTCTACTATATAGATGAATTTTTTATTTTCATCTGGAAAGTATAGCTTAGGTAACTTTTTGCATAATAATTTTATTTTTTGTATTTTTCTTGATCTTTATTATCAAAATGATATTCTACATCTTTCTTTAATTTTTTATGCAATGGTTTTAAATTTTCTGCTAAATTAGGTATATATTCTCTTACTTGATTTACTAATCCTAAGAACGATTGTAATTTCTTTTTCGTATCTATCTTTTCTTCAGAATTTATTATTTTTTGTACTATGTGTGTTTGCATTTTTATACCATTTTTGTCTATTTGTATTCCTAGGAATTCTATTTGGGTTTTCATTATTTCTGCCTTTTTCTTACTTAGGCTTATCCATGAGTATGTTAAAATATGTATAAATTTTTCTAATAGTTTTATATGCTCATCCTGTGTTCTTGAGTATAATAATATGTCATCTATGTATATTATACAGTTTTCTAATTGGTTAAAATAGTTGTCCATAAAATGTTGGTATCTTCCTGGTGCATTTTTATATCTAAACGGTAATACATTCCATTCATAAAATCCTTGTAGTACTGTAAAAGCTGTTAACTTTTTAGAATCTTCTTCTAATTTGAGGTGATAAAATCCAGACTTACAATCAAATTTACTAAAGTAATTGTATCCTTGGATGTGTCTTATTTTTTATATTTTATTTGGTTTTGGGTAATTCTATGTTTTTGTTTTTGCATTTAGATTTCTATAGTCAATTACCATCCGGCTTTTTCCTCGTTTTTGTTCACTATATTTGTTTACTATAAATGTTGGGCTTGTATGTTTACTACTACTTTCTTGTATGTATTTATTTTCTAATAATTATTTTATATGCATTTTAAATTCTTTCAAATCATCAAAATTGTATTTTAATGGTTTTTGGGTTATTATACTATTATCATCAATTAGTTCGATTTTTATTTTCGTTTTATGTTTTTCCCATCCTTTTAAGGAATCTTCACTGTATAATGGTTCTAGTTTTTCTTGGATTATTTTTAGTTTATCTATAGAAAATATGATTAATTCTATCTTATGTCTACTTTCTTTAATATTCTCTAGTTTTTGGGTAATTTTTTCACTTCCTTTAATCCATGGTGTGGTTTTCCTATTTTTGCTGTTTACTCTTTTGGCTCCTATCTTTTGTTTACATGGTGTAGTAAAACACCAGTGTTTTTTGTTATTATATGTGGATATAATTTTTCTAAGAATGGCATTCCTAAGAGCATATCTTTGTTTGTGAATTCATAACTATATATGTCCTCTATAGTTAATATTTTATCCCATATTTGTAATTTTATATTTTTTTCTTTATATGTTATCATACTTCCTTCGTTATTAAATCCCGTTACTACTATTGGTGTTTTTAATTTTTCCCATCTTTCTTCTGGTAGACAATTGTATTTACACATATTAGTTTCTGCTCCTGTGTCTATCATTGGGGTATAATATCTGTTATAATAATTTTCTATTATTATTTTTGCAAGTATATATATTTTCATATTGTCCTTTTTATTACTACTTTCTTATTTTTATAGGTTATGGTTAATTGTGTATTTTCTAAGTCATATGGTTTCATTTCTTCTAACCATTTTATCACTAATGTAATGATATCTCCTTGGTAAATTTTGAATCTTATCAACATTACTATTTCTCCAATAATTATTTCTTTTTCTGTTGTTTCCTCAGTATTTAGTAATAATTTTGGTAATTCTGGGCATGTTTGTTCTTTAGAGGTTATTTCATCTCCTGCTACTAACTCTCTTGTTATGTAATTTTCTTTTTGACCAGTGTTTATTATTATAATGTATTTTCTTTGTTCCATTATTCCAGTTATATAGTAATGACACGGTTCTATTTCTTTCATTATTTGGTATTCTACCGATTTTCTTGATAGTTTAGGTGTTTCATTACTATAGTTTCCTTTTATTTTTTTTGATGTACTTATTCTGTCACTTACTATTTCTAAATCTTCTTCTATATCTATTTCTTTGTAACTATAATCATTGTTATCTATTACTGTAACAATTTGTTCAAAAGGGTTTTCTATTTTTATTCTATTTATCTTATTTTTTGCTGTTATTTTATGTTTTGTTGTTAACACATATAGATTTTTACATCTCGCTGTAAATATCTTACTTCCTGGGGCTAATTCTATTCCTGACATTTTTCAATACAATACTAGAGATTTGTCTATGTTTTTATCGTTTATTGCTACTGAAGAATTGGCGCTTATTATAAATTTGAATTTTTTGTATATTAGATTTCTTTTTACCGCACTTATTATGCTTTTTTCTATAGGTTCTACTATTCTATCGTTTGCTAGATATATTTCTATGGGTGTATCTATTCCTTCTCTAAAACATGGTTTTATTAATATCTCTGTTCCTCCTAGGTGTACATATTTTATTGGGTCTTTAGCTTTAATTTCTTGTATTTCTTTATTTAATATTCTTTTATTTATTATTGGTATTTTTGCTTTCCCTTCGGTATATTTACAATCTATTATGTGTTCCTTTTGACTTACCACGTAGTATTCTTCCTTTTGTCTTTTAAATAAATTCTTTATTATTGGTATCTTAAATATTTTTTCTACGCTTAGGTCTAACTCTTTCCCTTTTATTTGTTCAAATATATTAATATCAAATATAACTTTTTGTTCCGTAGATTCTTCATTTAAGTGTTCTTCTTGGGTTATTATCTGTATATCTTTTTCAGTCATCTAAATCATACAAATTATCTGCTTCTTCTTCGTTTAGTTCGTTTTCAGATAATTCATATATACTATCATCACTTTCTGGCTCATAATCTATGTATTCTATTTGTATATATTCTTCATTATCTATTATTACTTTAGATATTTGTTTTTTCTTGGGTTTTTTGGTAATTTACAATCTTTAGCTATATGTCCTAGTTTTCCACAATTATAACACGTACATTCAGTTATTTTTTCTTTGGTTTATATGGTCTTTTATTTTTATAATTTCTTATGTAGTACCTTCTTCGAGGTCTCTTATACTTACATTGAGATTTGTATTTTTTATATTTACCCTGTTTTCTATATATTTTTTTATAGTAATCATCGTTAGATCCAAATTGGGGTGCTATCTTATCTTTACAACAAGATAGATTTTTTATTATAGATTTTTCCATTTTTATTTCTTCTCTATATTTTTCACAGATTTTTGAATACCATTTTTGTAAGTATCTTATTCTTGCTCCTAAAGTATCTTGTAGTCCTGCTTCATTCCAATCTTTTATTATTTTTGAACTAAATGGTTCTGGTAGTTTTGTGAAATATAATTTTCTTATTTCTTTTCCTTCCTCTGTACTATATGTTCGTTTATAATAATATTCTCTAAATACACATGTATATTCTTCTATATAACACATGTTACATATTGCTAATTTTAACATTAAATTCATGTTTAACTGTTTTTCTTTATTTTGTTCTTCTGTCTCTGTGGTTGTACTGCTAAATTCATTTTTTATGGCTATTTCATATTTATTTAATATGTCAATTGGTGTTGTGGCCAACTCTCCATCTATTCTCTTATTATTTTTTAAGGTTTTTATACTTTCTTCTATTAGATTTTGTAACTATAGTTTTACTGTTTCTATAAGTGTCCTTTCTATATACCCTGGTACTTCTGACATTCCTATTTTATTATCTATTATTTGTTTTGATATATATCCTATCCATAGTTGAATTGTTTTATATATATCTGTTACACAATCTAGATCTAAGAAATTATTTTGTGTAGTTGTTGGGATTGGTGTCCATTTTCTATTCAATCTTTTATTCCATATACTATTATCTCTATCAGATTGTTCATAGTTTACTGTATAATATGTTGGATTTAATTGTTTTGGATTTTTGACTTTCGATGTGCTTGCTTTTGTATCTTCATTTATATCTCCTGTATTTATCTCTGTAAATTTTTTATTCTTTTCAATATTTGCTAAACTTCTATATATGTTTCACTTATGTATGAACCTTATTCTGAGTGATCTTCATTTATATCATCAACCCTTAACTCTTGTTCTTCGATTTGTAGTTTTTCTTTAAATTTTTCTATTTCGTCTTTTAATTTTATCTCAATTTCTCTTTCTTCTCTTTCCTTTTGTTTAATTATATATAGTTCTTTTCATGTGGCTAATTCCTTTTCTAAAGAAATTATCTTAGCATTCTTTGTTTCTTCTATTTTTTGTATTTCTAGTTGTGTTTGTCGTTTAATTATCTCTACCTCCCTTTTTCTATCTATATCTTGATTTTCTCTTGCTATTCGTACCATGACTGTTAAACTATCTTCTAATCTTAATGCTTCTTTTTCTAGCATTAGACTTAAATTTTCACCTATTTTTTTATATTTTCTTCCTAAATTTGAAAATATTATTTTTATTTTTAATCCGTCTTGGTTTTCATATGTTTTTTCGTCTATAGCAAATTCTTATTTATTCATTACAAATTGTGCTTTAATTTATGTTCAATTTGTTGTATTTGCATTTGTAAAGTAAATATTGTTTTTCTTTGTGGTAATATAGATTTTTGGCATACTGCAACATATATATTATAATTAAGTCTTTCTTGTTTGTGTTTTAACTCATAGCGTTTCTCTATAACTGTTCTAATTAATTCTTGTTTATGTTGCTCTTTATTCATAATATCCATAGCTCTAATACCAATTTGTTCGTTTGCGTGGGTATAATTTTAGACATTGGTCATTTTGTCACAATACTCTTTTCTCAAAGGTATTAATCTTATAATTTCTCTTATATTTTCCAGGATATATTCTATATATTGTATATCTTGGGTTCTTTGATATGCTTCTATATTTTCTTTTATTAAGTCTCCTAATAAGGTAATATTTTCAATAGTTGCTTGCCAATATTGAAAGTATTCATAATTTATCATTAGTTTGAATATTCTAATTCTAAGTCGCTCATGTCTAGGTCTATATCTATTTCATCTATTTCATACCAGGTTTGAGTTGCTAGTTCTAGTTCTTCAAAGTCAAATATTTTTTCCCATATTAATATTCTTAATTCAATAATTTTTATAACTTTTATGATATACAAAATCAGTGTTTTATAATTTAGTATCATTTCATCATGTAGATAAGTAGTCATATTAATGTTTTTCTACTGTTTAATTAATAATTCCCTCATATCATCGCATAATAATATTATTCATATTAGATTACTATAAACTAGATTATTTTCAACCATGTTTTCTTGTCACTACTAACACCGTACTTTCAAAGGTACTTCCTTTCTAAACAGCGCCTCAACTCTGTTTACTCCCCTCACGGCTTCTTGCCTATGGTTTCAAACTTAGGATGTCATAGTTCTAGTAGTTTTTCCTTTTTTCCTCATTTAGCAAACTAGAAACATGCTTCAAATAATTCTAGTATATAATAACTAATATAAACTTATTTAATCGTGCTATGATATTCAGTAATTAATAGATTTAGCTATACATAATCATAAATAGATATACCTGTTTTTCTGTGCTATCTGGTATATTTTGATCCATAGCTTAGCTTTGAAACTTGATATTTTTATTGAGTAATATTTTTGTTTACAAAGAGGCATGCTTTCCGTCAAGAAAGTCCAGCCTTAGCTATGCCTAATGGCCTTCTATTTATATTAGTAGAGATGCTTACTTTACATCTGTCTACTTTACATCTGTCCACTAATTTACTATTTTTACACTGTCCACTAATTCACTACTTTACACTTGTCTCACTAATAATTTACATACTTAAATAATTCACAACTATTCTATCACTTACGAACTACTTTTACAATAAGACAAACAACTTTACACAAACAGTTCAGTATTTTTGTTAAAGAAAAGTTCATATGACTTCTAATAATGCTAGTTGAAGTCTGTATTAGTTTAATTTTTATTATTTATTTAATAGCTAATTTTTATGAGATATATATTTTCATTAGTTCATATATATATATGTATATATATATATATATATCACAAATGTATTATCAAGTTAACAAGATCTTCTAACTTCAAAATATATTATTTTAAAATTTTCCGAGTTCTTTTTTTTTTTATAAAGAAAACACACAACAAATGCGAAAATATGTGAATATATATGAAACATTTAAAATTTATCATTAACAAATACATTTTATATTCAGCAATATGGAATACACATTTTCATTTTGTCCCTACACTAAATTAAAATCGAATAACTATAAAATAAATAGTAACATTAATTGCAAGTCCTATTTATGTATTTATAAAATTTATTAGAAATTCAACTATTTCACATTAATTCTTTAGTTATAAAATTATAAATCTTTTAGTTATTACTAATTATTGCAAATGTTATTAACACTCTTTTATATTCTTTAGTTATAATATTATGAATTCTCATAGTTATTACATTAATTATTTCTATCTTTCATCTTTCCTTATATAAATTTTGACCAATAATTTTTCATATTATTATACCGCCCCTATATATGTGATAACACGGTGTTGTTATTTTTCTTTGGGCGAATCATGGTTGGTTGAATAAATTGAAAATTGCTTACAAGTATATGAACTATATCTTTGTTGGTTATACGATAAACATGTGATTATATGATTTCACAGATAGAATATATTCTTTAATTTTAATTTTTAGTTTATTTGGTAAAGAAAAGAAAACCTTTCTAAGTTAACTATGGACAGCGAGATAACTATCCTTGATTTATGTACACAGACAATAGAGAAGTCAAATATGAGAGCCAACAAAAAGAACGCCATCTATTATGTTATAACTTATAAAATAAAAATTAATATACATAAATAGTTCTAAAAAATAAAGTGTAGTTGTTCTCCACATGTTCATATGGCATCGAAACAAATTAAGTGGAATACACGTGCAAAGCACATCTAGTTATTGATACACTCAAATTACACCTCCCTAAAGAAGCATAAGCGGTCGTTATCAAGTAAAGAACCCAACTAGTAGGTTGGGGTCGATCCCACGAGGAAAATGGTTTAGACTTTAATTTAACCAACGATTATATTCGATTAGTCAAATTACTTCCAGAAACAAATAATTAAAGGGTTTTTTGTTGTGAAACAAATTGTAAAAATTCAATAAGTAATCAGTAATCAAAAGTCAATTGTAGTTGTTATCAAGATGAGAGAAATAACTAGGGTATACGTGTTCCCCACAAGCTCATAACACAGTATTCCTAGTAATAGCAATTCTTTCCTAGTGTACTACATGCAAAGTGATAAGTTAGGTATCTCTAAATCCTTGGTCCTGCATCTAGAGAATTTCACCCTGCACCTTGGTCCGGCTACGTGTGTATAGTTTACTAACCCTTACCTTTACCTCATATTAGACATCATAATCGATGTTTGGCTCAGTTATTACTTCGCACCAATCGACACTAGCCTATTAGATAGTAT